>ML109410.1:0-86761 GCA_003697995.1 Taxidea taxus jeffersonii | reverse complement strand
TGTGGGACTCGATCCCAGGGCGCTGGGATCATGACCCGAGCCGAAGGCAGCCGCTTAACCAACTGAGCCACCCAGGCGTCCCAGTGTTGTTGATTTTTGTTGTTCAAAAAAACTAACTGACAACATTAGAAAATTTGGAAGGTATCACATAAAAAAAAAACAATTTCTGGCTTTTCTTGAAAGGTCAAAAGTGATAGCAAAAGTAGGATTGTCCTTTATTGCCCCAGTTGGTTGAGATTGAGTAAAAGTCACCTTCTCTCTCTCTCTTTTTAAAGGTTTATTATTTGGAGAGAAATAGAGTGCATGAGCAGGAAGAGGGGCAGTGGGAGAGGGAGAGACAACTTCAAGTGGACTTTCTGCTGAGCACAGACTCCAGTGAGGGGCTCCAGGACCCTGAGATCATGACCTGAGCTGAAATTAAGAGTCACACACTAAACTGACTGAGGTACCCAGTACCCCTAGAAGCCACCTTCTCAAAATGGCCTGAGTTCTCTGATTTACCCTAGCACTAAATTAGCACATTTCCCTCGCTTAGTTTCCTTTTTAGGTGAATGGATTTAATAATGTCTAATTTATGCAGTTTTATAAGAAGAGAATATCTATCAAAAGTGCCCGGAGTAGAGCAGGTATTCTTTAATAATATCTTTTATTTTCAAGGTATTCAATAAATGGCAAATCACTTAATAATAGTAATTAACGTATTTTTCTTATGACATAAAGTTTCAGTCAATTAAAATGCATCCTTTAAACTGTCTCTGAGGGACGCCTGGGTGGCTCAGTTGGTTAAGCGGCTGCCCTCGGCTCAGGTCATGATCCCAGTGTCCTGGGATCGAGTCCCACATCGGGCTCCTTGCTCAGAAGGGAGCCTGCTTCTCCCTCTGCCTCTGCCTGCCATTCTGTCTACCTGTGCTCGCTCCTGTGCTCTCTCTCTATCTGACAAATAAATAAATTAAAAAAAAAATCTTTAAACTGTCTCTGAATCTCTGACTTGTATTTACATAATCATTCATTCAGCGGTCAAAAAGAACAGAATGAGATTTCATGAAAACATGGCAAGATTGAATTGTGTACCCACCTAAGGTGATTTCTTAACCAATTTGATAAAGAAGGAAGGAAATTGCTAGTCATATTTCTGCTTGTGTCAATTGGTTCAGGCCCCTCCACTAAGTTAAAAGGGCCTAACAACAATAATATTTCAGATTTATTTAGTAGTTTATAGATCACAGAGAAACTTCATATTTATTATGTAATTTTATCTTTAGCATGGTATTTCAACAAAGATATTTAAACTTGAAAGAAATAATAAAACAACCCAAACAGGAAAAGAAATTACTACCACATTTAAGCGAATTTACTTTCACACATATATCAAACATTTCATGAACACCTCTTAATTCAGGTGTTGTTCTAGGTACTGGAAATATTGAAATAAATATAACCTGCCATTTACTAAACTTCCCTTATATTACAGACTTTTTAATCAAAACAAAAAACCTAGTAGTCTCCTCACAGCCTTCTTCAAAGGCATAATCTAGTGACAAAAAGGATATGTACAGTCATTTTCAAACTCAGCACTGCTGGATAATACAGGTAACACCTGTTGTAATTCAGCAACCCAAGTTGGAGGGTCTTGACTTAATACAGACTTCAATGCCATAGTTATGTCCTGAGTTTCTCCTCCCCCTTGTAAGATAAGTGTCATGAACGGGGTCCAAGGCATTGGCTTGCCAGCACCCTCAAGGGGCGGGCCAGATGACAGTCTACTGGGGGCACTAAACATCACTATGAATGTATGATGGAGGAGAAAAGTGTATTTCTAAGAACTCTCAGGGAAAGAGTATACATAGTTGGGAGGAGCTTTTTTTTGCCTGGTCCCCCACCTTCTAGCATCAGAGTATAGTATTTAGGCTTTCATTGGGGGCTGATCTGGGTAACCTTCCTTTCTCCAGCTGAGTTCAGAGCTCAGCTGCTTGGAGGTCCAACAGAGGGATCAAACACTGATTGTCACTAGTGGGCCTCCTGCTTTTTCTTTCTCCTTAGAGACCTTCCCTTCTCCACCATGCATTGAATACAGATACAGTAAATGTTTAAGGGACACCAGCTTGAAGAAGTACCCTCAATCCCAGGACAGGTTCAGAGCCTTTGTTTCATTTTATTTTCTCTCCTAATGTAACAAATGGAAGTGGCCAAGACCTCCTGGAGGTGGAGGGAGTAGATTTAGAGAGAAAAATCTGAGGAGAAATCTTGTGACTCAGAAAACATCATCAACAACAAAAGGATCGGGGACTTTTAATTCTCATGACTGCCTTCAGCTGCATATGGAAAAAGATGAAAGCAGTCTTACTCTAGCTTGCTGAAATCCAACCTCTCCTTTCCCCTCTCCCCTTTCACTGATTCCCATCCTCTTTCCACTCATCCTGCTTCCATTCCTTCAAGACCTCATTTCTGAAAAATTGACACTGTTAAATCCTGTGCCATGGGTGAAATGTGGACTGAGAAAGGAGATTGAGTCAGAAAGACCTATTCTACTATCTTTTCTTCAGCCCAGACTCTTAGAGAAATGACTGTCCCCATTTTTTCAGATGAGAAAACAGAGGTACAGAATCTCTGTTAAAGCTTGTGACTTCTGCTTATATCAGAAATTAGAATAAGAGTTTCAGCTCTCGGTTCCATATCTTGCCACTTGCCTCATTTTTGTAGATCTGAAGAACTCTTATTGGAACATTACCAGTTTATAAGATGAGGTAAAAAAGCTCTCATAACAGTTAAAAAACCATTTTTATGCTTTTAGATACCAATAACTGCAATTTAAACATGAGATTTTATTTGTTCAGCTGTTAGGCTGTAATATTTTCCAAATAAAAATGAATAATTCAGTACTTCTTAAAGTTTTGTATTGGAAATGGTCCAGGATTTCCATACACTAAGCTATTTTTTTTTTCACCCTTGAGGACTTGAACTAAATTTCCTTTATATCACCCTGCAAATTTCAAGAGCTGGCCCTTAGTGTACGGCAAAATCAGGGTTGTTTGTTCAGAAATGTTAATGTAAATAAAGTGAATGACATTTGGAAACTCAATATATATTGTAGCAATAATTTGCTGATAATAACTTTTATATAAATATTTATGATCTTTTATCTTTGTATTTTGACCAAGTCAAAGATAACAAGATATCTCTTCCAAAATGCAAGTTCTCTTTATGTAAAAATTTTGGAGAATACATGTAAAATTTCTTCTGTCTACATTTCAACAAGACTGTGAAAGCAGATGATGCAAATTGTTAGACATAATTAGAAAAAGAGAATACTGGTTTTTGGAAAAGGGAAAAAAGTAGATAAAGCGTAATGGTGGTTTATAAGCTCAAAACTTTGCACAGGGGCAGGGTAGGGTAAGGACAATATAGGAAAAATTGTCAATGCCTTAGAACTTCTAGGATTGTGTGGGATGGACACAATGAAAGTTGCTCTAAAAGAGGCTCTGACTATGTGTTTTGATAAGGCTTTACTGTGAGGAAGCTAATAACCTATCACTTTGAATTTTTTGTGTGGAGAAAGCTTCAGAAAAATTTGCTCAAGTAATTGCTTTTATTATTTCTTTGAAATTTAACTTAGCATTTTATATTTTTATTTGCTAATGCTAGCAACTCTAGTCACTGTGCATCTCTGAGAACATGGCAGGACTTAACACATGGGAATTATGCAGAATGGTATGAGACATTGTGAAAAAGGACCAGGTGCTGAAAAGGATGCTTTTTAATATGTGTTTAACATACAATAAAGTATATACCTACATAAGGATTGAAATGTTGATGAAAGGAAATCATGAGAAGTTTTCATGATCAGAATATGGCAGAGGGAAGTCAATAGTGATAGCTTCAATATTACTGATATAAAATATATAAGTTGTTTATGTTGTCTTTATGTAATGTGTCACTGATTTTTATTTTGGTAATTGAAAACTGTATTAAGCCTTTTGACAGGTCTATTCCTTTAATCCTATTTTCCCATGAAATCTTAAATCACACCAAGTATCATTCTTTTCACACAGCATTTTTTGAGAAGGTACTCTTTAAATTAACTGTATAGTGTTAATTGGGTCAACCTGTGCATGGGGCCTTTATGGTTACTCTGATAGGAAATGGGCAAATTAACATATTAATGAAGACATCACCCTTTGTTGTTGTTTTTGGGGCAAAGGCATTCAATTTTAGATGGTTTTTATTTGAGCAAAACTGTATTGTACATTTTGTATAAAATCTGGCAAGTGCAGTTATTGCCTGAGGGGTGACTTACTCAAAATGGAATGGCAGATGGTACATGGTGATGTATTGCTCTAATCTAAAATATTTTGCATTATCTTCATCATCATCTTCATCACCATCACTGTGCTTTTAAACTTGTCTGGAATTGTGTGATCAAGAGCCATTGCTCACAGTACTTTCTCATGTGGGATGGCATCTTCACCTGCTTTTCCCAGCCAAATTTCAACTCACTTGTCTTTCTTTCTTTTTTTTTTTTTTTAAGATTTTATTTATTTGACACAGAAAGAGACAGCCAGAGAGGGAACACAAGCAGGGGGGAATGGGAGAGGGAAAAGCAGGCTTCCTGTTGAGCAGGCAGCCAGATGCCGGGCTCCATTCAAGGATCCTGGGGTCATGACCTGAATGGAAGGTAGATGTTTAGCAACTGAGCCACCCCCCCATGCCCCTTTAACCCACTTTTCAGTGGTCCTTTCGAGGCTCTGGGGATCCTTTTTTACTCCCCAGAGCTCCAGGATCATTTCCTCTAGGCATAATCATAGAATCATAGAGCTGAAAAATGCCATGCCAAGTTTAATCCTCTCATTTTAGAGAGGAAGAAATTGATGCCTAGAGAGGTTAACTAGTGCAGTCAAGATTGAACATTTAGGAGAAGAAAGGAAAAATTATTAAATTATTTAAAAATATGTATATATAGATAAATCTATATATGTATATATGTATGTAGATATACAGATATATAGATATATATACACATATATAGTAAGTTTAGAGCCCTCTCCACTCATTAGCATTTATATTTATAGACTTGTAAACTTGAAAAGCAACTGGTATTCAACCTTACACCTTACACTGTTCACTACATTTTGTAGTTATGTTGTTTGTCTAACTGACCAGATTCAAGGTTTTTTTGGAACAGACATTGAGTTTCAAACTTTTCTGTATCTCTCAGATCAGTAAACTGAGTTGCTAAAATAGAATGGTGAATAAAATTATTTGCAATCAACATTAATGGTTGCCTGAAGGAATAGTTTAGGTAGGTCTTTGAAGCCTTTAGAATGCCTGCCATTTTGAATTAGATATGTCTAACTTAACTGCACCCTATGACCTTGCACCCTGTTGGTCATGAAGTATGAATTAAGGGCTAAGGTATGTAATCCACTGAGCCATGCGTGAAAGACAATGTTTTAGAATCTTGACATGTTTCACATTTAAAATGCCAAACTGTAAAAAAAATAATAATAATAAAATAGAATGCCAAATTGTTTAATTGTGTGTAAACTAGGCCTTAAAGTAGTAATGCAGTGTGTGGAAGATAATGGATTTAATCCTGGTCTCTCCAGTGCTGAATTCCATTCTTGATAAATCAATGTTTATTAATAATTGGAATAGACTTGTGTTAATTATATATTATATTACCCTCTTCCCTATAAGTCCACTTGTATTATTGGAAGGAGAATAGGTCATTACAATGGGTAAGGTCTCCTTCATTGCCAGACAGACCCTGTAGGACTCAACTTGAGAATTCCTGAAGGAAAGGAAGAAACAAGAGCAACCTTGGAAAACTATTCTCCTGATTTAGAATTACTCTGAGTGGTACTGAGGCTAAATCCAGAAAATATACCAAGGGTTATTCCTGCTAATAATTGGAACATCATCCAAAACTTAGCAGTTGAGAAAAATGAAGAAATTATGTTTGTATTTTAAAGCAGGCATTGATTTTTTTGAGAAAATAATGATGATTTTTTTCATGGCATGACTACATAATAGCATATGAAATATATATATTTATATACATATATCATTGCCTAAAATAATAGATGGAGTCTTGACGTTTTTCTTTGTATTTAATAGATAGTAAGCCAAATTTTAGTATCTCCTGTAGAGTTACCTGTAATACAATTGGAGGGTAATTATGTAGTTCACCCCCCATGGCTCCTTTTATTGCAAGGACATTCCAGAGTGTTTTTCCTTTCCTAATACAAAGTGTAAGCAGTGTTCAGTTAGAGAGCATGTCCCAGTGAAAAGATTAAAGTTTAGATCTGAATTAATCTATTGACTCTACCATATCAGATTCCAGCTGAGAAAGAATTATAAATTGGCCTGTGTAATAACTAAACTGGAATGTATGGATTTTTATGTTGGTTCTGAGGATTTTGTTACTGTTTTCTGTTCCTGGAAGTAGACTATAGACCTTCAGTCCATCACATATAGAAGCTCAACTCTGAAAGGTAGCATCTGACCAGCAGCCACATTCTAATTTGTGGGGTTTTTTTAACACTGCAAGTCATCATGCAGAAATTTTTTAATCATTTTGGCATTTAACAGAAAACCAAAGTAATTTTCTTAGAAGTCCAATGAAGCCCGTCTCTAGTGTGTTAAAATCTAACATCAGGATCTTATCCTGGGTTGAGAGGAGAAGAGGGTTGTGTTTCCCCATTTTTATGAGCTGTCCACTGCTGAGTGATTATGTGGAATATACATGACATCAGTGTGGAGAAGAAAGTAGTTCTAGAAATGAAATGGATATTTTTGACATTATTTTCTAGTGATTAATTCGGAGGTAATAAGATACATAAACCCTACCGGGAAGAATTCATTTGTTTTAATTCACTTACAGTGAGATGTAGATGGTCCATATAAGACCTTGTATTTATGAGGACATTCTCAGTTTAATCAACAACAGATAGTTAGTGAGCACTCATTCTGTTCCAAATGCTATGTAGATACAAAGATACTGGAACAAAGGTGACATAAGTCCCTGCCCTCTAGGAAGTTACTGTTTAAGAGGAAGGAATGATAAGTAAGGAGATAAATATCTATCCAAGTAATGGTGCTCTGACAGAGGTAAGCAAACAGTGTCAAGGGACCACAGAGCAAGAGCACAGAGCCCAGACGAGGGCAATGAAGGGATAGAGAAGGTTTCCTAGAGGACCTGCCTCAGGCCTATGGCCCAGTGATATTGAGAATAGGAATGTCAAGAGTACCTGAAAAAAGTAGATCTTGGAAAGAAAAGGCAAAGGAAAGAGGAATGAGAGGCCGAGTATTTGAATGAAAATTTGCAGAAGCCATGTGAGGTCAGGAAATAGTGGCTCCTGAAGGACATAGACACTGTCTATCTTCTTTATCTCTGCATCTTCTGAATTTCAAAGAAGGACTAACAGAGTGGACAATGAATAAATACTTGTGCAATGAATTAAATAGTGCTTATGAGTACAAATCTCAACAGAAGAAGAGAGGAGGTTATGGAGAAGTGTAAGGAGTGTTAGACAAACAATGAAAATCCACATCTTGTCTCAAGCCTATAATTGTTTAACTGTCATAGATTCTCTAGGGGCCAAATTTGTTCACCTCTACAATGAGAAGGTTAGATGACATAGTCTCTAAGATCCCTTGGTATGTGAAGTGTGTAAGACGATTCTACTTCTGTGAAAAAAAATTGTGGGCTATTATTATGCTTCTAGAAGAATATTTCTAAGTGACTTTACAGAATGATTTAGAGTTAATTTTTCAACAACACAGTATTTTAATATAATAATATAAAATTTAATAGAATAAAGAAGAAGTTGATTTGTTCTTCAAACTGCTATAATGGCCACATATTTTGATTGCTCCCAGGAGACAAACATTAATTTTAATTTTTAGGAAAGTTGCTGGAATCTTTTTGAATAATAAGCAATTCATAGCAATTCATTTATAAGATACAATAACAAGCTCAGAGGTATTTATTACACGGTAAAACAAAAATAAGCCTAATTGGAAAGGTTGGACAGGACACCATGGATCCTATCAGATGTGACATTCAGCAAATGAAGCCATCTAAGAATCCAGGGCTGTCTATCCTAAGTGGTAAGATACCATTTCGCCAGAGGGTCTGCTCTTAGAAACACAGGTATATCTGCTTATTAATGTAAAAGGAACCCCTGAAATTCATGGAGTTTTATCTAGAATGTTAGTTTTGAAAGAAGTGAATCCAGGGGGCCTGGGTGGCTCAGTGGGTTAGGCCTCTGCCTTCAGCTTAGGTCACGATCTCAGGGTCCTGGGATCAAGCCCCGCTTTGGGCTCTGTGCTCAGTGGGGAGCCTGCTTCCCCTCCATCCCACTTCTGCCTGCCTCTCTGCCTACTTGTGAGCTCTGTCAAATAAATAAATAAAATCTTAAAAAAAAAAAAAAAGAAATCAATCCAGAAAGGCTAATAAATATCCTCAGATTTGGCAATGAGAAGATGAAAACTACCCTGAGTACCTTGTAGGTGCTCTTCTATGCTCTGAATGCTGCTGTTGAGAAACATAGCAGCCAAATGCCAGTCTGTTACTTGACCCATTGTGAATAGTGCATCTTTCAGGCTGGGGGCTCAAGGATTTTTCTTTACCTTTAAAGTCTTATAATATTACTAATATATGCCTTGATATTCTACGTAACTTTTTTTTTCCTCATAGGATGATGTGTCTTTCCAATATCAGTATTTAAAATTTTATCATTGTATCACTTATGTTGTTATTTAATAGGTTTATTGAGATGCAGTTTATAAACCCTGAAGTTCATCAGTTTACAGTGGACAATCTAATGCCTTAAAAAAATTACAGAGTTCTGGGGTGCCTGGGTGGCTCAGTGGGTTAAAACCTCTGCCTTCGGCTCAGGTCATGATCCCAGGGTTCTGGGATCAAGCCCCGCATTGGGCTCTCTATTCAGTGGGGAGCCTGCTTCCCCTCTCTCTCTGCCTGCCTCTCTGCCTACTTGTGATCGCTGCCTGTCAAATAAATAAAATCTTTTTAAAAAAATTACAGATTTCTGTAACTATTATCAGAGTCTGATTTTGGAGAATTTCATTATTCCAAAATGAAACCTATACCCATTAGCAGTCACTCCCATTTCCCCCTCACATGTGTAATAATCTATTCTTTGTCATTCTGGACATTTCATATATATAGGATTATGCAATATGTGACTTTGTGACTGTGTTGCAAGAAAAATTTCTGAGATCTGTCTCCTCTGGTTTCCCCTGGTCATTTCCTGTCAATTCTTTCTTCAATGCCTTGCTGTGATAGTTTTCCATTAGATTTCAGTCTTTTACAAACCCTTTACAAACGGTTCCCCCTTAGTGTACAATTATCTTTTTCTGAAACTGAATATTTCCTGTTTATTTCTGAGAATTATCAGCCCGAGATCCTTTCCACACTCCTCTTGTGTCCTTGTCTATTGTCATAGAGGTTTTGTTGTAGTTGCCTTATTAGTTCCCTAGGGCTGCTATGACAGATTACCACAAGATGGATTGCTTAAAAAACAAAAATTAATTTATATTTTTAAAATTTTTAATGTTTTTAAAAGCATATAATGTATTATTAGCCCCAAGGGTACAGGCCTGTGAATCGCTAGGTTTACACACTTCACAGCACTCACCATAGCACATACTCTCCCCAGTGTCCATAACCCAACCACCCTCTCCCTACACCCCTTCCCCCAGCAACTCTCAGTTTGTTTTGTGAGATTAAGAATCTCTTATGGTTTGTCTCCCTCCTGATCCCATCTTGTTTCATTTCTTCTTTTCCTACCCCCCAAACCCCCGATGTTGCATCTCCACTTCCTCGTATCAGGGAGATCATATTATAGTTGTCTTTCTCCAATTGACTTATTTCGCTCAGCATAATACCCTCTAGTTCCATCCACATCGTCGCAAATGGCAAGATTTCATTTCTTTTGATGGCTGCATAGTATTCCATTGTATATATATACCACCTCTTCTTTATCCATTCATCTGTTGATGGACATCTAGGTTCTTTCCATAGTTTGGCTATTGTGAACGTTGCTGCAATAAACATTTGGGTGCATGTGCCCCTTCAGATCACTATGTTTGTATCTTTAGGGTAAATACCCAGTAGTGCAATTGCTGGGTCGTAAAGTAGCTCTATTTTCAACTTTTTGAGGAACCTCCATGCTGTAAAAAACAAAAATTTATTATCTAACCATTTTGGAGGCTAGAAGTCCAAAACTAAGCTGCAGACATAGCCATACTCCTTCCAGTGAATTAGGGAAAGTTCCTTCCTCGCCACCTCTAGGTTCTGATGGTTGCCAGCAATGTTTGGCATGCCTTGGTTTGTGGCTACATAATTTCAATCTCTGGCTGTCTTCATATGGATGTCTTCCTTCTATATGTAACTGTGTCCTAACTTCCCTCTTCCTAGTAGACATCAGAATATGACCCACCTAATCCATTATTTTAATGGATTTAAATTTGATTATATCTACATTATTTTATTTTAAATTGATTATTTTAATCAAATTTTATTTTATTTTAATTTGATTATATCTACAAAGACCCTATTTCCACATAAGTTTACATTTACAGGTTCTGGAGGGATGTGACTTTTTCAGAGACACTATTAAACCTAATATAGTTACATATGTCCCAGTTTGCATGAAATTTGAACATTCTGCTCTTTTTCTATAAGCTCAGTGTTTATAATTTATGGAAATCCCCTTCTTTTTTGTTAGTCATGCTATAGTTTTCACAAGGATAAATGGTAAGATGCATAACCTAGCTGGCTGCCACAGACCTACCATATTCTTTCCTCAGATTTTGGCACACAATTTGAGTGGCTCTCAGACTTCATCTATAGAGGCTCAGACATTTATTTATAGGATTGGCATTCTAATTAGGAGCTCTTTCTACACACAGTTGCTCCCCTGGAGCATTCAACTAAAAGGTGATCTTTCATAGTCTACAGTTTTGAGAACAGTAAGGGGGGGAAAGCTAGACTTCTTAAATATTGTCTGCTGATTTTTAGAGCTGATGTTTCTTTTTCATTTTATTATTATAAAATTTTATTTATTTATTTGACAGGCAAAGATCACCAGTAGGCAGAGAAGCAGGCAGAGAGAGAAGAGGAATCAGGCTTCCCCCTGGGCTCCATCCCAGGACCCTGGGATCATGACCTGAGCCGAAAGCAGAGGCTTTAACCCACTAAACCACCCAGGCACCCCAAGAGCTGATGTTTCTAATGCCTCCTTAGTTATCAAGAATTAGAGTAGTTTTCTCTTGCTTTGAACATCCCAAGTAGTTTTAAATTTATACTATATTAGGATATGTCAAAAGAACCTATAATGGAATGATATTATTATCAGATCAAATAATTGGAACAATTAGTATTGTCCCAAATTTTAGGCTCTGCTTAACTTTCCAAGGAAAGGACAAGATGGTTTATTTGAAAAGAATTTAAATGTAACTGTTTAAACATTTTACATGTATATAGCCATTGAGAACAGTGGAACTGGAAATCCAAAATGCACAGGTAAAAAGGAACCAAAGGGTGATACAGGTGCTATTGTGTGGAATGCCCTTAATGCTATTATTTTCTATATTATTGTTTGTTGTGATTATACGCTAGAACACAAGTGAAGGAGATTTAATGGGAAAAGTTGAGGAATGTTTTTCTCTCCATGATTCTGGTTACCAGATGTAAAAATATATAATATATATTTATATATATATAATATATAATATATTATATAATAATATATTATTATATTATATTATAATAATATTATATTATTATATTATATATTATATAATATATATATTAATATATAATATATAAATATATAATACTTCCTTAGCATAGAAGCTGTTTTAGTTGATCTGTCTAATTAGATACCTGATCATTCAGGGAATGACATAGTTAATTTCACAAATATTTATTGAATGCCTCTTGGGTTCTAAGCAATCATCTAGCTGCTGAAGAAATAGTGGTAAATAAGAGAAACCAAATGCCCGCCCTCAAAGAACTTGCATTTTAGTGGGTGAGATGCAGGTCAATAATAAGTATTAAAATATCAGGTAATTATTGATACTTTAAAAAGAAAAGCAAAATGAATAATGTCTGAAGATCTAATGTACAACATGTGACTATAGTTGTTAACACTGTATTGTATCATTAAAATTTCTTGAGAGTAGAACTGAGGTAGTAACATACACACACACACAGACATATATATTTATATAGCATAAATATAGTGAAGGATGTGTTAATTAACTAGATTAACTGTGCGTCAATTATAGCTCAATAAAGCTGAAAAAAAAGAATTTCTTTTTTTTTTTTAAGATTTTATTTATTTATTTGTTAGAGAGAGAGCGAGCGAGCACAGGCAGACAGAGAGGCAGGCAGAGGCAGAGGGAGAAGCAGGCTCCCCGCCGAGCAAGGAGCCCAATATGGGACTCGATCCCAGGATGCTGGGATCATGACCTGAGCCGAAGGCAGCTGCTTAACCAACTGAGCCACCCAGGCGTCCCTGAAAAAAAAGAATTTCAAAGAAAGTGAAGAAAAAAGGAAAAATTAAGGACATGGAGAATGACAGGAAATTATTTTAGCTAGGAGAGTTGTAGAAGGTTTCTCTGAAGGGAAGCTAATTAAATAGACTAAATGATGTGAAGATGTAAACTAAGCAAAGAATTGAGGAAAAATGAATTCCAAGTCCAAAGTAATATTTCAAAGGATAGTAAAAATACAAAGGCTGCTGGATTGAATAGGTAAAGGAGACAACAGGGTCAGATGATAGTTGTGAACCATGTTAGGACTTCTAAGGCCATGATAATTTTAGGTTTATTTTAAGTGTGATGGAAAGACACTAATGGTTTTGAACAGGAATATGGTATAATCTGATTCCTTCGGCTGCTAGATAAAAGGATGAAGTATAGGAGACAATGGTAGAATCAATGACAGGAGGCTAACATAGGAACCTAGACAACAGAAAATACTGGTGTGTGTGTACTAGAATGTTAGGCGTCAGACAAGGAGATATTGGGATAGGAGAACCAGAAATTATATTTTAATCATATAGGGTTTAGATGAGTGTTAGATATCAAAGTGAATACGTGGAGGTGGGTGTGATGCTTTGGTGGCTCAGTAGGTTGAGGATCTGACTCTTCATTTCAGCTCAGGTCATGATCTCAGGGTCATGAGATTGAGTCCTGTGTTAGGCTCTGTGCTCAATGCAGAGTCTGCATGAGATTCTCTCTCTCCCTCTACCCCTCCCCCTGCTTATGCTTGAAATAAATAAATAAATTGTTAAAAAATAGTGGGTATGTGGAAAAAGTGTATGGATGTCACTAGAGGTAAGAGGAGAAAGTAAATAATAATAGACTATTTTATACAAATACATACACATTATGAATTATATATTATAGTTATAATATGTATACATTATAATGTATATTATGTTTGTGTATTATGTGTGTACATACCCATATGTGTGGTACTTAATGAGATCAGGTAGGAAGTAATTATCAATATAGAAGAAAAAATATCTGAAGAACACTGTGACTCTCCAACAGTTAAAATTCAAGAGCAACATGGAGATCCAGGCAAAGAAATAGAAAATCCAGGTCATTCAGTTAGAGGGAACTAAGGAGGTTAGACAGTCCTAAAACACAAGTCCTAAAACATATCAGCAAGGAGAAGATGATCACTTGTGCCAAAAATGCTGAGATGAAAACTGAGAATTGACCATTAGATTTGGCAGGATGGATGTTTTACTGGTGACTCTGCCTAGAACAGTTTCCTAGGAGGACAAAAGTCTGATCAGAGTGGGTTAAAGGCAGAGTGGGAATATTATGGATAAGGTGACAAAGTACATAGCTCACCTCCTATAGAGTACAAGAGGTTAAAACATTGCCAGTGTTAGTGCATTTTAGGAAAACATGAAGTTAAGGAATTTGGAAAGATTGTGACAGCTTGGTCACCAGACTAGTTAGCTGGGTACCCAGAATGATGGATGAAAGCAGTAATAAAACTTGTTAGGGAGGATTGAGAGGATTGAGAAGAGATACACTGAGAGAGAAAAATAGACAAAATTCCTCACCTCAAAATCAAAGTTGCAAATCAGTATTTTATAAGAAATGAGTAAATTTTCTAAGAAAGGTAGCCAACAAAATAATTATTTAGAATAGGGACTTATTTCCAATGAACTTAATTATATGGAACAATCTGACAAAGACTTCAAAAAAAGTGTGCTTGTGTACTCAAAATAAAAATTTACTTTTCACTTACAGTGTAATAATAAGAAAATATTAAACATACAACTATAAAAATAAGGAGAACAGGAGAGTAAATAAAAAGACCAATCAGAAATTTTGGAAATAGAATCTTAATAACTACCAGAAAGGACAAATTACCTTCGGATCCATGGCAGGAGACTTACTGTGATTGCTTGTCTTTCACCAGTAGCATTAGATGACAGGAAATGAAGCAGTATCCTCAATGTGTCCAGGGAAAGAAAAGAGCAGATACCAGTTATATACCCAGCTAAACACTTTTATGAGATTAGGCCAAAAAAGGATATTTTAAGAGCTTACCACTCAGACCTTCACAAAATACATTTTAACAGTATCCTAGAAAATATAATTCAGCAATGAAGTAGGACATAAAGAATAACGAATGAGAGTTGTCCTCACCTAGCAAAGATGAGTCAGTATAGAAGGTCTCATAATAGTTTAAAGGGATAGATCCATATCTTTTCAAAATGTACAGAAGTCATTCAACAAAATCCAGTAAATATGCAAAATAAGTTCTTAACAGATTAGTAAAAGAGAATTTCTTTACTTTATCTATAAAAACTTTACCTTATGATTATTAATAAAATTTGAGAAATACTTTTAAAATCAGAACCCAGACAGATGCCTGCCATTTCTACTTCTGGCCAATATTCTGCTTAAGATTCTAGTAAATGGAAGAAGAAATCAGAAAAGAAGAGGTATAAGAATTAAGAGGCTTGGGTGAAACTTTTTCCCCCCTGTATGATGCAGTGTGTATATTGAAAATTGAAAAGACTTTACAAACTCTTAAACCCAATAATAGAGGGCGGGGGAAACATAAAAATATTATGGGATACAAAGTCAAAATATAAAAATCAAGAGCATTCTTATTTATAACTTAAAAAACAACTGGAAAATGAACCTTCCCCTAAACCTCATACTTTATTCAGAAATGAACTTATAAAACATAAAACCGTAAGATATCACAAAAAAATGGAAAATTCTTGGAGTCTAGGTCAGGGCAAAAAAGTCCTTAGACTTGGTACCTAAAGCATGTTCTATGAAACTTTTGACCCCATCAAAATTTAAAAAGTATTGCTCAGCAAAAAGTCCCCTTGGAGAGGAGGAAAAGACAAGCTACAGACTCAACTTCTAAATGGTTTTTTCTTCATGACATCTTAGGTGCTGTGAGGATCTACAGTGCAAGTAACACTTTCTTATCTGGCAGTTATGTCATTCTATAGCCTCACTTATGGGGCTATAACTTTTTGTAGCACCCTGAGTTTTCATCAACATGATTCAAAAAGTTTGATGGTAGCAATCACAACACCTGAGAAAGGGGTAATTTCTTTTTTTTTTTATTAAATTTATTTTTTTTATTTAAACATATAATGTAACCCCACCACCCTCTCCCAACCCCCCTCTCCCCCACCCCCCTCAGTTTGTTTTATGACATTAAGAGTCTCTTTTGGTTTGTCTTCCTCCCAATCCCATCTTGTTTCATTTATTCTTTTCCTACCCCCTTAGCCCCCACCCCCATTGCATCTCCACTTCCTCATATCAGGGAGATCATATGATAGTTGTCTTTCTCCGTTTGACTTATTTTGCTAAGCATAATACGCTCTAGTTCCATCCATGTCGTCGCAAATGGTAAGATTTCATTTCTTTTGATGGCTGCATAGTATTCCATCGTATATATATACCACATCTTCTTTATCCATTCATCTATTGATGGACATCTAGTTTCTTTCCATAACTTGGTATTGTGGACATTGCTGCTATAAACATTCAGGTACACGTGCCCCTTCGGATCACTACGTTTGTATCTTTAGGGTAAACACCCAGTAGTGCAATTGCTGGGTCATAAGGTAGCTCTATTTTCAATTTTTTGAGGAACCTCCATGCTGTTTTCCAGAGTGGTTGCACCATCTTGCATTCCCACCAACAGTGTAGGAGGGTTCCCCTTTCTCCACATCCTCGCCAGCATCTGTCATTTCCTGACTTGTTCATTTTAGCCATTCTGACTGGTGTGAGGTGGTATCTCATTGTGGTTTTGATTTGTATTTCCCTGATGCCCAGTGATGTGGAGCACTTTTTCATGTGTCTGTTGGCCATCTGGATGTCTTCTTTGCAGAAATGTCTGTTCATGTCCTCTGCCCATTTCTTGATTAGATTATTTGTTCTTTGGGTGTTGAGTTTGCTAAGCTCTTTATAGATTTTGGATACTAGCCCTTTATCTGATATGTCATTTGCAAATATCTTCTCCCATTCTGTCAGTTGTCTTTTGGTTTTATTGACTGTTTCCTTTGCTGTGCAAAAGCTTTTGATCTTGATGAAGTCCCAATAGTTCATTTTTACCCTTGCTTACCTTGCCTTTGGCATTGTTCCTAGGAAGAAGTTTCTGCAGTTGAGGTCGAAGAGGTTGCTGCCTGTGTTCTCCTCAAGGATTTTGATGGATTCCTTTCTCACGTTGAGGTCCTTCATCCATTTTGAGTCTATTTTCATGTGTGGTGTAAGGAATTGGTCCAATTTCATTTTTCTGCATGTGGCTGTCCAATTTTCCCAACACGATTTGTTGAAGAGGCTGTCTTTTTTCCATTGGATATTCTTTCCTGCTTTGTCGAAGATTAGTTGACCATAGAGTTGAGGGTCTATTTCTGGGCTCTCTATTCTGTTCCATTGATCTATGTGTCTGTTTTTGTGCCAGTACAATTCTGTCTTGATGATGACAGCTTTGTAATAGAGCTTGAAGTCTGGAATTGTGATGCCACCAACTTTGGCTTTCCAAAAAATAGAAATGGAAGGGAAACTTCCAAACTCATTTTATGAGGCCAGCATCACCTTGATCCCCAAACCAGACAAGGATCCCATCAAAAAAGAGAATTACAGACCAATATCCTTGATGAACACAGATGCAAAAATTCTCACCAAAATACTAGCCAATAGGATCCAACAGTACATTAAAAGGATTATTCACCACGACCAAGTGGGATTTATTCCAGGGCAGCAGGGTTGGTTCAACATCCGCAAATCAATCAATGTGATACAATACATTAACAAAAGAAAGAACAAGAACCATATGATACTCTCAATAGATGCTGAAAAAGCATTTGACAAAGTACAGCACCCCTTTCTAATCAAAACTCTTCAAAGTGTAGGGATAGAGGGCACATACCTCAATATTATCAAAGCCATCAATGAAAAACCCACCGCAAGTATCATTCTCAATGGAGAAAAATTGAGAGCTTTTCCGCTAAGGTCAGGAACACGGCAGGGATGTCCGTTATCACCACTGCTATTCAACATAGTACTAGAAGTCCTAGCCTCAGCAATCAGACAACAAAAAGAAATTAAAGGCATCCAAATCAGGAAAGAAGTCAAATTCTCATTCTTTGCAGATGATATGATACTATATGTGGAAAACCCAAAAGGCTCCACTCCAAAACTCCTAGAGCTTGTACAGGAATTCAGTAAAGTGTCAGGATATAAAATCAATGCACAGAAATCAGTTGCACTTCTTTACACCAACAAGACAGAAGAAAGAGAAATTAAGGAGTCAATCCCATTTACAATTACACCGAAAACCATAAGATACCTAGGAATAAACCTAACCAAAGAGACAAAGAATCTATACTCAGAAAACTATAAAGTACTCATGAAAGAAATTGAGGAAGACACAAAGAAATGGAAAAATGTTCCATGCTCATGGATTGGAAGAATAAACATTGTGAAAATGTCTATGCTACCTAAAGCTATCTACACATTTAATGCAATGCCTATCAAAATCCCATCCAATTTTTCAAAGAAATGAAACAAATAATCCTAAAATTTGTATGGAACCAGAAAAGACCTTGAATAGCCAAATGAATATTGAAAAAGAAAGGGGTAATTTCTTAAGTAGAGCACGAGGTGTTCCATAAATGTTTTAACATTTCAGAAACTATATATAGGTTAGCATTTCCAAAAAGGAGTATTCTAACTGAATAATGACATGACAGTGACCCTAGCCCTTTATTGCCCTTAATCACTTATTGAAAAGATAAGGGAAATAAAAGAGAAAAATAAGAGATCTTGTGAAATAGTCGTTAAAAGGGCAAAGTGTTTATAGGATTCAGTAGTCTAGAGAAAGTAGAAAGTGCAGCAGAAATCAAGCAAATGTGTGTAAGTGATTCATTAATTAGAGGTACAAATAAGTGTGCCCATGCCAAACATTCTTCAGATATTTTCTGAATTTTGGAAAGGAATGGAAACTGAAAATTTTCTGAATTTTGGAAAGGAATGGAAACTGAAAATGGAGGAAAAATGAGCAGGGAATGAGGAAACCTGAGTTTTCTTCTTTTTTTTTTTTAAGATTTTATTTATTTATTTGACAGAGAGATAGAGAGTACAAGTAGGCAGAGCAGCAGAGGGAGAGGGAGAAGCAGACTCCCTGCTGAGCAGGGAGCCCAATGCGGGGCTCCATCCCAGAACCCTGGGATCATGACCCGAGCCGAAGGCAGCTGCTTAACCAACTGAGCCACCCAGGTGCCCCCTGAATTTTCTTCTTGATGTAAATGTTGGAAGTCCAGATAATTCATTTCATCTCTCAAATTCCTTTTCCAGTTTTTCAAATGAGGTGGTGTCCTTGGGGTACCTCTGAGAGACCCTGTCCAAGGGTGAATGTCTCTGAGGTCCACCTGCTGGCTATAGAGGTGAAATGACTCTCTGCTGCCTATACCAAACTTCGGGACCCTATTGGTTATGCCAGTGACACTGCCAAGAGTAATACAGAGTGACACCCAAATAAGATCCCGGAATCCAACTGGCTTTGCTTTTCTCATTGCCAGAGTGCTATGTTCTAACAAATTTAAAAGTTCTTCAATTTATAAATTCCACCCCTGAAGCAAAGTGAATCAAAGTACTTGTGGCATTTGAATCTCTGTACCATGGGAATGATTTATTGTGTTTGAATTTTCATTGTGTTTCTATTGGGGGAAATAGGCTTCTGGGTAGAGTAAACATTTCCACAGTGTGAATATTTGCTCCAAGCAGCCCTGAGCATGTGCCAAGAAAGTCTAATATTGCTTGAAAATTATTATTGCTCCATTAAGGATCCCTGAATTCCTGAATATTCAATATAACCATGTGATTAATTTATACCTCCTCAACTCTAGACGACTGCTTTCCAAATGCTCTTTAATTTCAGTACATTTACAAAATAATTAAAATGCAATTTACCAGGTTTTAAGAGTCTTTGCAATAGATGTTCATAAATGTTTCAGGTAGCACAACTTTCTGGGTTTTTCCTAATAGTGTCTTCCTCCCCTCCAATCCTTTTAATTCAACACTTAACAGGTATAGCAATTCTTATAAATAAACATGTGAATTGATTGAAAGAAGTGATTAAATGGCATTCAGAGGTTAGTGCTATAGCATTTATTTCCTAGAAAGTCTATTAAATGGTTTCAATGAAAAAGAAAGGAGGGGAAGCTCACAACTCTGAAATGAAGGTCTTTGAATTAGTGTTATAGTAAAGATGTGGCTGTCTTAGAAAGGGTAGTGGTTATGGTGAAGGTCGAGGGGGAAGAGAGAACAGAAGGATTAAGTTACACCACTTAGAATCCTTTGTCTGTAGAAAAGACCTTTCCATCTGATTAAGTGAAGATGAATGAATGAAGAATCCCAGTGTTCTTATTTAATCAGCTTAATCACTTGAAAAATTGAGGTAGTTATTTTGCCTACCGGGCATGAAGGGCCTAAATGATATTTGCCAAGTTGTGTTAACGCCTTGATAATCAAGTTGTACCTTTTGCCATAGATTCAGACTGACAATGTATGCCCCTAACATACTTACTTTACTTTGAAATTACTCTGAATTGGCATCATCACTGAAATTTTAGAAAGGAAAAAGATGACCTAGGAAGAGGTCTTACTGTTTTTAATATTTTTCAAGTACCTTCCAGAATCTGATAGTGAAAGAGCCTATCTATGTGTGTGATCCAGGCCTGAGGCCTAACTGAGGATTTAAACCTGAGATCTTACTGCTTGAGATGAAACGTTTATTTTGTTTTGTTTTATTTTATTTTATTATTAAGGAGAGAGAAGGGGGAGGGGCAGAGGGAGAGGGAGAGAGTCTTAAGCAGGCTCCACACCCAGCATGGAGCCCAACATGGGGGGGCTCAGTCTCATAACCCTGAGATAGTGATGTGAGCTGAAACCCAGAGTCAGACGCATACACAACTGAGCTATCCAGGTACCCCTTTGTTTTGTTTTTTTTTTTAACTAATCACTCTGCCCAACATGGGGCTTGAACTCATGATCCTGAGATCAAGAGTCACGTGCTCTTCTAACTCAGCCAGTCAGGTGCCCTTGAATTTTTTTTTTTTCAATAATAGTAACACCAGTGGTGTCAATAACAAGAAATTAATGATGAGGGTGTCAGCTAATCCTCAGTGGCTTTTGCTCATTGTTTTTCTTTAATTCTTACTAATTTCTCTGAAGCAGATACTATTATTATACCACATTAGACTTGAGAAGTAGCTGGCAGAATTTAAGGTCCCCTGGTTGGGAGGAAGTGGAGACCTGAGGAGGGCACACCCAGGACCAGTGCCTCTGGAACCAGCTGCAGTTCCATTATTACCCAAGAATGGCTAGGTCAATGCAGCATTATATTCCTTCCGACTTATCTCCAAAACCATCAACTGAAACTTAAATCTAGTTTCCATTCTTTTCTCTGTGGCTACAGTAAAGGATCACATAGTCATTTCAAATGATCCTAATAGAGGAAGTCTTTCCCACATTGGAGAAGATGAAGTAAGCATACGAATTTTATTATACCTGCATTTACAAAGTAGTATTTTAGTATATGTGCTCCCGAAGCATGCACTGCAAAGTTGCTTTTTGAAAGATTTTATTTATTTATTTATTCGAGAGAGAGAGCAGAAACAAGGGAAGGGGCAGAGGAAGAGGGAGAAGCAGGCTCTCCACTGCACATGGAGCCTGACAGGGGGCTGGATTCCAGAACCCCGAGATCATGACCTGAGCTGAAGTCAGGCACTTGAGCATATGAGCCACCTAAGGCTCCCCACAAAATTAATCCTATTATAAACATCATATATTTTATGATGTTTATAAAACATCATAAAAAACAACCTGTGTTTGTTCTCAAAAATATTGGTTATTCCTTCTAAAATATTAGTAGTGTATGACTAAGATACACATAAGGAAGAAAAATACACTCTTTGCATATAAATTTTATAGGAAAATTTTCTGAATTGTTTACAAAACAATGTTGGCAAAAGTAGGATAATCTAGCATTTTTGTTTAATGTTGTCTAAATATTATAAGAAAAAGATTTTAACAAAATATCTTATTGTAGAACTCAAGTGACAAGCAGAAATAGAAATATTTACTCAAATGCTTCTTGACATTGACCAAAATATACAAATTATATGTAGTGACAATACATTTTCTATAATTGTGTTTTTGCATGCACTTAAATAGAAGGGAGATCACAGACAAATCCAGAATCTAAGAACATATGGGTGCACCAAAAATCACGTGCTATGCCATTCTTCTAGGAAATGCTGTGAATTTTAAACACCATACTAAGCACATTTTAATTTTAAAAATACTTGTTTTGAGGGGTGTCTGGGTGGCTCAATCACTTGAGTGCCTGACTCTTTTTTTTTTTTCATTAAGTTTTTAAAATTTTAAATTCCAGTTAGTAACATACAGTGTAATATCAGTTTCAATAGAGTGATTAAACACTTCTATATATCACCTAGTGCTCATCACAACTGCCTTCTTTAATCCCCATCCCCTGTTTCACCCATCCCCATCCCCACACACTGACCTCCCTTCTTGTAACCATCAGTTTGTTCTCTATAGCCAAGAGTTTGTTTCTGGGTTTGCCTCCCTCTCTCTTTTTTCCCCACCTTTGCTCATTTGTTTTGTTTCTTAAATTCCACATATGAGTGAAATCACATAGTATTTGTCTTTCTCTGGCTGCCTTATTTTGCTTAGCATTATAACCTGTAACTCCACCCATGACATTGCAAATGGCAAGATTTCATTCTTCGTATGGTTGAATAGTATTCCACTGTGTATATGGACCACTTCTTCTTTATCCATTCATCTACTGATAGACACTTGGGCTGCTTCCATAATTTGGTTGTTGTAAATAATGCTGCTATAAACACAGGGGTGCAGGTATCCCTCTGAATTAGTGTTTTTGCGTTTTGGGGGTAGATACCCAGTAGTACAATTCCTAGATCATATGGTAACTCTATTTTTAACTTTTTGAGGAGTCTCTATACTATTTTCCACAGTGGCTGTACCAGCCACTTGGTGCCACCCACCAAGGTTGCAAGAGGGTTCCTTTTTATCCATATTCTCGCCAATGCTTGTTATTCTTGTTCTTTTGATTTTAGCCATTCTGCAGGTGTGAGGTGATCTCATTGTAGTTTTGATTTGCATTTCCTTGTTGATGACTGATATTGAGCATCTTTTTTTGTGTGTCTATTGGGCCATCTGGATGTCTTCTTTGGAGAAATGTCTGTTCATTTCTTCTGCCCATGTTAATTGGATTATTCATTTTTGGGGTGTTGCATTTTATAAATTTTGGATACTAACCCTTTATCAGATATGTCATTTGCAGATATCTTCTGTATCTTCTCCATTCCCTACTTTGCCTTTTAGTTTCACTGATTGTTTCCTTTGCTGTGCAGGAGCTTTTTATTTTGATACAGTCACAACAGTGTATTTTTGCTTTTATTTCCCTTGCCTCAAGATACATATCTAGAAAGAAGTTCCTATGGCCGATCTCAAAGCAACTATTGCTTATGTTCTCCTCTAGGATTTTCATGGTTTCTTGTCTCACATTTAGATCTTTCATCCACTTTGAATTTATTTTTGTATTTGGTGAAGAAAAGTGGTCTAGTTTCATTCTTTTGCATGTGTGTGTCCAGTTTTGCCAACACCATTTGTTGAAGAGACTGTCTTTTTCCATTGGATATTCTTTCCTGCTTTGTCGAAGATTAGCTGACCATACAGGTGAAGGTCCATTTCTGGGTTCTCTGTTTTGTTCCATTGATATTTGTTTTTGTGCCAGTACCATACTGACTCTTGATTTCAGCTCAGCTTATGATCTCAGGGTCATGATATCAAGCCCCTGGTGGGGCTATGTGCTTAGTGAGGAATCTGCTTAAAGATTCTCTCTTCTTGCCCCTCCCCTGTGCATGCTCTCTCTCTGAATCTCTCTCTCTCTCTCTCTCTTTCTCTAAAAATAAATAAATCTCTTAAAAATATATTCATTTTAGGACATTGTAGCAATTTAAGCTGGAGTTAACTAAGTATAGTTATTGCATAAACACAAATTGATTGGTTGGCAGAGAAGATGGGAATGCCTATATCTGCCAAGTTTTATTTGCCTTTTTGCAACAAATAAAGTTTGTCCATGGGAAGTAAAGCTAGAATATTTCATAAGAGTTACATACATTAATATTTAAGAAAGTCTTCTAGTGAATCCTGTCAATAAGCTTGACTCAGTTTCCACAAATATGTTTAATGTTTTCACATTTCCAAGCCATAATAAACAGTTGAGTACTTTAAAGTACAGGGCTGTAAATTGCCTGAGGACAAGAGTCAGGTCTCAGTCACACTGCAGACTTTAAAAATGTCACTACAGGGGCACCTGGGTGGCTCAGTGGGTTAAAGCCTCTGCCTTAGGCTCAGGTCATGATTCCAGGGTCCTGGGATCGAGTCCCACATTGGGCTCTCTGCTCACGGGGAGCCTACTTCCCTTCCTCTCTCTCTGCCTGCCTCTATGCCTACTTGTGATCTCTGTCTGTCAAATAAATAAATAAAATATTAAAAAATAAATTAAAAAAATAAAAATGTCACTACATTAGTATCAGTTATAATTATGAAATATCATAATTGTGAACTAACTCTAATGCTATTTTGTTTTATTTCTTTGCAAAAATATTTAGGTTTTGTTAAAATATCAGAGTAACCCTAATCTAGACTAGACATCTGTTAGTATGCTAGGACTAACATAACAAAATATTACAGACTGGGTGGTTCAAACATTTATTTTCTCTCAGTTCTGATGCCAAAGGTCTGAGATAAAGATGCTGTCAGGGATGGTTTCAGGTGAGGTCTTTTCTGTATTATATATAGATGGCAGTTTTCTCATTGTATTCTTACATGACCTCTCCTCTGTGTTCATGGGGACACAGAGAAATTTCTGGTGTTTTTTCTTCTTATGAGGGTACCAGTCCTATCTGATTAAGGCCCATCCTTATGACCTCATTTAAACTTAATTACTTCTTTATATGTCCTATCTGCAAATACAGCCACTTTTAGAGGTTATGACTCCAACATATGAATTTTGATAGAACACAATTCAGTCCATAATAATATATATAAAGCTATATTTGCTTTTAAGTATCCTCATTGGTAATGATGATTGTAAACCACTGACTTGAAGAATATTCAACTAGGAAAATATTTCAGTCAACAGTTCAAAAGGTGATCAATAGATCTTTAATCCAAAGGCAGCAAGCCAGTAGGAGATAGAGTAGTAGGAAGAGGTTTTTTTTCTTTTTTAATTTTTATTTAAACACATAATGTAACCCCACCACCCTCTCCCAAAACCCCTCCCCCCCACCCTCAGTTTGTTTTATAACATTAAGAGTCTCTTTTGATTTGTCTCCCTCCCGATCCCATCTTGTTTCATTTATTCTAAACCATCAGGATTGTAGTAGAATGGCTGAATTCCATTATCTAAAGTGCTCTGTGTAAGGACGATAATACATAACCTCAGTTCCAGAGGTAGTAGCCTAATGGAAGTCTAACCAGGCAAAATTAAGGCAGACTCAGTTTTTAGGATTGGGATGGAATCTCACTCAGGGGAGTTAGCAAAAAGCCAAGGTAAAAATAGGGCCAGAGTGAGGTTGATTTAGACCAAAGCAGGTGTGTTTTAGGTTGGAAGAAGTACAAATACTATATCACAAACTCTGTTCTAGATTCTTGCCACAGTATTCATGTAGTTCATACAACTGCATGAAGTCATCACCGACATACTATGGATAACGTGTACTCAGAGAGGGTAGGAAACTAACCCTAAGGGCATATTTGTAATAAGTCAACAAGGATGAGAAGCAAACCTTGTTTTCTCTCTGTTAAATCTCATGATCTTTCCACACTACAAATAGGGTTTTCTATATTAAACACAAGGAGAAAGACATGGAAGATCTTACAACTATGCCCCTCCCCCAAAGAAAAGTAGTCAAATAACCATTTGTGTACTAATCAGATGAAGAAAAAGATATAGTCTGGAATAGATTCTGGGGATTAATAAATGACCAACTCCAGTAGTTAGATAAACATAAGTGCAAAAAAGGCAAGGAAGTCATTACACATAAGGGCTAGAGTTAAAACCCACTAAATGAAGAAAGAGTGCAGCTGACCCTCGAACAAAGGAGATTAGGAGCACCAACCCTTCCCCTGCCCCCGTGCAGTCAAAAATTCACATATAACTTTTAAAGAATTAATTAACTAATTTTTCATTTAAAGAGAGAGTGTGTATGCATTTGCAAGTGGCAGGGAGAAGGGAAGGGCAGAGGGAGAGAGAATCTTAAGCAGACTCTAGGCTCAGCATGGAGCCCAACATGGGGCTTGATCTTATGATCCTGAGCCAAAATTGAGTTTTGGATGCTTAACTGACTGAGCCACCCAGGCACCCCTCACATATAACTTTGACTCCCTCACAACTTAACTACTGATAGCTTACTGGTGACTAGAGCTGTAACCGATAACACAAACCTGTTCTACCAGCCTACCATTAACAATCAATTTATACATATGTTATATGTATGATATACTGTATTCTTACAATAAAGTAAGCTAAAGAAAAGAAAATGTCATTAAGAAAATCATAAGGGAGGGACGCCTGGGTGGCTCAGTTGGTTAAGCGGCTGCCTTCAGCTCAGGTCATGATCCCAGCGTCCTGGGATCGAGTCCCACATCGGGCTCCTTGCTCGGCAGGGAGCCTGCTTCTCCCTCTGCCTCTTCCTGCCTCTCTGTCTGCCTGTGCTCACTCTCTCTCTCTCTCTAACTAATAAATAAATAAAATCTTTAAAAAAAAAAAAAAGAAAACCATGAGGGAAAATACATTCACAGTGCTATATGTATATTTATGGAAAAAGAAATCTGCATGTAAGTGGGCCCATGCAGTTCAAACCCATATTGTTCAAATGTCAATGTATAAGACAGAGACAAAAGTGGGGTCAACAAAATAAATAAGATAGGAAGGTAGGAAGAGTTTCAGTTCCACAGTGTCCTTCAGTACTTAGCACATGCCTGAAGGTGACATCTTGAAGTGCTGTTAGAAGTCATCTGAGTAAAAGGTCATTCAACCATTGAGAATAGCACCTGCAAACAAGCACTTAAATTCTCTTTTCTGATGTTGATTATGATGTATCAAAGCTATAATCTGCTGTCTTACAAATGGATATAATGAAATTCTTGGAATTTTAACAAATGGACAAAGCAAGAGGCTAAAGTAGCAGAAAAGAA
This sequence comes from Taxidea taxus jeffersonii, assembly GCA_003697995.1. Lineage (NCBI taxonomy): Eukaryota > Metazoa > Chordata > Mammalia > Carnivora > Mustelidae > Taxidea > Taxidea taxus. Next base: position 59,914 of record ML109410.1, on the reverse strand, counting down.
GATTTCTATATTGATAGTTTCATATCAGTACTACTTAGATTCATAAATTAGAGCTTTAAGAAAGCCACATGTACTTTTGTAAATTCTAAGTCATTTATAGAGATTTGCAATGAGTCCAGGCTACCTCACACACATGTAATCTGCCCACTAAGAAGAAACTTATTTTGAATACCTGTTATTTTTCTTTTAAAATATGACAAAATATTAAAAAACCTGGCTTTACAATGAAGCCTTCATTGTCATCCTTGTTTTGCTGTAAGTCACAAAATAAAATACTTAAAAATTATTTAGAAAAAATGAAAACTTGCCCGTGCTATGGTTTTTTTAATTCTTTTTTTCCCTGTAATAGAATCTCATTATAAACATTTTTAATAATTCAGTCTGTGTAGTACACCAAAGCCTTTTGGAGCCCTTCATCTTGAATATAGCAACTGTTGTCACTTAAGTGTATATTCTTTCAGATATTTTCCAAACAAATGTCAACATACATTACAGGTGTAAATGAGGACGTATATGTATTGTTTAAACCAAGCTTGGATCGCACTTATACGTGGTCCTGAAACTTGACCTTTTCTTTACTAAGGTATCTTGGCCATCTTTTGCTATCAATATATATTGTTACATGTCTTTATTGAAGTGGGAGAAGATGAGGAACTCAGTTTTCACATGCAAGTCTGAGATGTCTATTAGATGTCCAAGTGGGATACTGAGTAGGATATATAATCCTGGAGTCAGGAGAGAGAACTACTGAATATGCTTCAGGTATGGAAAGGTTGAGTTTCTCTGCACCAATCCAGTTCCCATTGCTATGGGGGTTTCTATTTATTTATTTAAATTTTATTTTATTTTTTCAGTCTTCCACGATTCATTGTTTATGCACCACACCCAGTGGGCCATGCAATCTGTGCCCTCCTTAATACCCACCACCACCAGGCTCACCTAACCCCCCACCCACTGTGGGGGTTTCTTCTGACAGTTTGGGGAATATGCCCTGTCCTCCTGAAAGCTTTGGCATAGGTAAGAAAGACTATTTGGTAGAAAGGGATAATTCCTTATTGAAAGGAGAGTTGAGGGTTTTGGTTTTTTCTAATAACTGCTCATTGTTCTCCAAAATGCAGTAAGATTTATTCCTGATTCCTACTGAGTGCTCTAGGATAAAAGGCCTCGGTCAGCCAGAGATGTTATCCATGGGGCATCTCCTTTAGAATACCTCTTAAGCTATATGTCTTTGCAGCATACCTAGGCCTTGATACTCAAGATTATTCAGCTGTTAAATGTAGAAACAAGATCCAAACTGTATTTTTTTTTTATTCCAAATCCTGTGAACTTTCCATTACACAGAGCTCTCTCTTTTCTTTGTAGCACTTTTGAATTTTATAATGTTATAGGAAAATAAATAAAATTGAATCAGTCAAAATCAACCACCTAGTGGCAGTAGAGAAGATAATTTAATGATTCTGCTAGAGTTGGTTATCGCGAGGAGGAATACCTTTGAAAGTCGTCAGTATGACAATTTTTCTTACACTCTGAACCATCCATATGGTTCACTCAGACAACCACTCAGACAACAACTATGTGGCTGGAAATAAAACTTTTTACAGACAGTAGTTTAAGCAAATACTTTTTTATGTGTGGTGTCAATGAGTAAATCATTGTTTAAAATGAGTGAAGAAGGTACCAGAGTATGTGGGATATTTGGGGGGGGGTCTACAAGTCCTCAATTAAAACTGGAAGGTCATCTCCACAATTTTAGGATGTCACTCTATTAATCATTCTTTAGAACTTATTCTTACAATTTAACATGTTGAGTATAAGATCATACATCTAACAAATAAAGAAAATAAATAAATAAAGCTTCTAATTTATGACTTCCCTGAAGTAGGTTTGTTAGTAAAGTGTGGAGCAGTTCAAACTAAGCCTCACTTTTCTTGAATGTAAAATGGAAAATTATAATTACTTGAGATGGAGCATTGCCGTGATAATTATATATGACTATGCCATATAGATAAAACAGCTTGAAATCTAGATATTGTTACTTGTATTATTATTATTAATGATGAGAAAAATTTATCCACTGGCCAGTGCAACTACTGAAGTTGGCTTGCTATACCTAGAGATATAACAGAAAATAACAGAAATATCCTTGCATAAGAATAATTCCTTTCAGTTAGAAGATAGGAGGGATACTATTCAGTTGGTGTCATCACTGATTTTGGATGATGGTTAGTTGCAACAAATGGCAATTTTTCCCCCAAGAAAATATGCTTATCTTCTGTTACTAACCTGAAAAAATAGGATTGGAAAATATATAAATCACTAAAAAAATATGTGATACATAATACAGAAGTAAGTTAAACAGAAACCACACTGGGTCAATATATAAAGAATCTGAAAATTAAGTTAGGCCAATTTTCCCTAATATTAGGCTCAGAATTAGATTTTACTAATGTAGATTATATTTTAGTTGCTCAATGTAGCAGTTGTTAGACTAAGGCCAAAAATAGAAACATAAATGTTCAGTAGGGCACAAAAAGCCTTCATTTTCTACTGAATAGTCATTTATAATTTCTAATTATAACTTGACTATTCTAAAAAAAAATTGAAGTGGCTTCCAGTTCAATGTGTTATTGGTCATGAATTAAGATCTTAATGAAGCAGACGTTCAATTTATCACAACCTAGAAAAAAATCTTACAGTGTTACAAACAGTACCCAGCAAATATGCTCCTAGCTTTCTTTACTCCTGCTTGTCCTTAAATATTGTCATAAAGATGAAACCAAAACTTCTGAGGAACATTTTGTTTAATTTTTTTGCCTTTGGCCTTACCTAAAAGTCAACTTCTCTGTCTTGAGAGTCTCTTTTGTTCTGTGGAAATATTTCATATTTTCCCTCTTAGCTTATGTTTTCTAGATTGTTTCTAGTAATGTTTTTTAAACATCAGACCATTTGCTCAATATTTTTGGCCAAATTATTATAGCTGCTTAATTACTTAACTAATATGGTGGTCTCCTTTGCTTTTTCCACTGCTAGGCTGGTTTTTGTTTGTTCATTACAGTATTCTGAGTCCCTCTTGCATTGTCCAACATCTAGTTAAATAATTTGGTTCCTTATCTCCACTAACCTGAATCCTTCCTTCCACTTGTTTTGGTCTAATAGGTGTCCCTTAATGCTCTTGACATTTCCTCTGTGTGTAAAGGCTCCCTGCCTCCTCCTCCAAGCCATTGTTCCATCTGGACTTCCCTGTGAAGACCTTCTCATTTCACTTGAGCTTATACCACATCATTCTTCGTCAGTTCTCAGTCTCATTAGTCCCAGCTAAGTTATAAGCTGATTCAGGGTACTGATAATGATGTTTTGTTTTTTTTTTTTTGACTGTGACTGTTTTTACTCTCTGGCAGATATCAGGTGCATATTAAATATGTGAAAAATTATTTCTATTTTATCCATTTTTATGATGAAACTAAAAACATTTTTTTCTTTTTTTAGGGAAAATATAGTGGAAAAATATAGCAGCAAAAGAACAGTAGGACTAGAAACAGATGAACGACACTTTTCAAACAACCACATTAGAACTGTGCCAATGTAAACATGGCCCAGTAGGGGCTTATTTTTTATCTTCCCCATTTAGAAACCTTCTGTGTGCACTGGTTACTTCTACACTTTTTTTGGAGTAGGCCTCTTGTGAAGCATTATGCAACACTATGTCTTATATACCATGACAAGTTGCATTTTTCTACTTATGTTGTTATATTTTTGGACAGAGCAATATATCTAAATTAAAAATTCTAGTGGAAAGGGGAACACTAAATAGAAATCCAACACAATGTTTTAGATGGCAAAAAAAAATACTACGCAGACTAAATATATGAGTATATGGGAAAATATAGATAAGTGATGGAGGATTTTTTTTTGCACTTTTCTTAACATTTTCTTATCCTTTTGAGGTTGTCATTAAGAAAATAAGCTTTTTTCCCTAAAAATAGACTTCAAAATATAATTTTAGGATCAGAATAAACTATTGGACTGTATGCATTATTAACTTTTCCTTTAATGATACTTGTTTTTTTTTTTTTTTTTTCTGTTGTTTGGAGTCTTTGTTCCATTCTTCACTTTTGGAGCTTGAAATCCAGAGAAGAAATAAGAGAACTCTGCAGTAAATTTCAGGAGAAACCCAAAGTTAAATTCACACCCAGGCCACCTTCACTTGTTTTACCCTTCCTAATGTCTTATATATTGGTTAATACTTCTGATTTTTTTTTTTGTGTGGTGTCTCTTCCTTTTTTTTGTCTTTCCCATTCTACTGTATCACAGTGTTCCCAACTCTTCATCCTGCTTGTGATTACCATCCTGTCCCACACCCAGGGAAGATGTGGCAGGTGGCAGATGGGAGTGTTCTTATGGAAGAGTTTTATTAACTCTTTCTTAATCTATTCCTTACCAATACCAAATGATCTCTGGGTTCAAAGTGTAATGTCTAACAGTCAGTTGTCTTTTATAAAGGCAAATATTAACCCATTTTTAATATGGCACTTAAGTTTTACTTTCTTCATGAAAAATTGACTTTTAAGAAAATCAGATTTATTTACTGAATATTTTGTCTCATAAGCTCTGTTTCCATAAATATTACAGCAATAAAGAAAGAAGCCTTTGACTCTAAATAGACATATAGTGTATTTCCATATGCCATCACCCTAGAGGTGGTGTTAGGTGGACCATTATGCGTGATGCATAAAAGGTGTGTTCCAGATGGAAACACCACGGGACTTTAAAAACTACATGCTCTGCAAAATGTTGATTTCAGGATTCCTCTCATCAATTACAGTGGCATCTTTTAAATTAGATATTTTATGGAACTCTTCATTTTAATGTACATTTAATGTATTTTTATAATGTATTTATGAACTACTGTGTTGATTGGCTCATTTTGGAGACAAAAAAACTTATAATCAGAGCAGCTTAGAAATGACTTTAATGGACCCAAGGTAATACAGAAGGTGTTTCTTTCCATAATGGATAACAATAACAGCCTGTTGTTTGAGTCAAATTTGTAAAAATTACACCTTAATATGCAAATCCATTTTTTCATTACTGATGCAGAGCAAAGAAAGCCAACGGGATAGCAAACACTAACATTTTGCCTTTAAGTGCTCACAGACATAAAATAAATGAGGCATAACTATTGATTGTCTTTGGCCTACATTATCTGCACAGAAACTGTTAAGGAGGCTTTTCCATCTTCCTTTCATGCCTCATTTTCTCATACTATCTAATGAAGAGCTTCACTTAAACTGTAATGTTCTACTATCCCGAAAGTACATTTTTATGGCGCTAAAAAGCAATACTTGTGTATCAAGGACTGTTTTTACTGCTACATTTATTGGCTTGTTGCACTATATAAAATTATAAAATATTCTAAATCTGGGTAGTATTATAAGTTCTCTTAATTAATTTCTGATTTTAAAGTTTATTTTGTCAATCCAAACATGTTGCATAACAGGTACCACTAGAATATTCACATAATTGTGAGAAACTCTTCCAAGCCCTTGTAAAATAGGTATTTTATAATTTATCATTTGCAAATACCTTTAAGAAGGGTTCATTGTGAGGTTCAAGTGATAACTGTTTGTAAAAGATAATTTTTATTTTTGAACATACTGAGTTTAGTTAGGGTCCCTCTCAGAGACTAATGAGTGAGCATTTGGATGGAAAACTTGGAATTTCATTAGGAAGATCTGGGCTGGAAATAATAGTATGTGAGTCTTTAATTGTTGAAACCAAAAGAATGAATGAGATCACTTGGGAAGATGGTGTGGCAAAAGAGAAGTCAAAAATAGAGTCCTGAATATATTGATATTTAAGGAATGGAGAATAAACAAGTACCTGTGAGATCACATGGAAATCTAAAGAGGAAAAAACATGGAAAAAAAAATAAGATGCCACAAGAATGCCTTTTTTTAGAGGGGGTGCTTCTTTCATCATTCCTTCCTCCATTCCTCCCTTCCCCTCCCCTCCTTCCTCCCTTCCTTCCTGATTCCCCTCCTCCCTTCCTTTAAGCTTCCTTCCTCCCTTCCTTTCTTCCTTCCTCCCTTCTTCCCCCCTTCCCTCCTTTCCTTCCTTCCTTCCTGTTTTTGCCAATTGAGCAGAAAACTTATATATCTCACTTTTATATGCATTGCCATACTTACTCACAAGTTTGCATGTTTATTGGCAATTTTCTTTTCTTCTGTAAATTTGCATGCATTCTAAATTCATTATATTCTAAATCTGCAGGGAAATGGATATACATTTCTGGTAAATAAGTTTATCAAGTATCAGCTACTAAGAATAGCAACTGTATGTAGGGTGTGGGTTTGTGTGTTTCTTAGGCTATGCCTCTTGTAAACACGACTAGGTAGACAGTTGGATTTTCTTTTCTTTGCTTTTCCTCCCCCAAATTGATAGTCTTTGGCTTTAATGGGGAAACTTAATGCACTTTCATATTGCAGTGATCACTATTTCTGGACTGCTTTTGGTACATTAGCTTAGATTTTTTTTTTTTAACTTGCTTTGCTTCCTTTTAATTTCTCTTTTTCCACTTGGCTTTGTTGGATTAATGAAGTGTTTTTGCTCTACTTATTTTTATGGGTTCACAATTTATTCATCATATTTCCACTGTTTAGTGGTGGAGATTCTAGAAATTTTGCTAAACTTTGAAAAGTTTTCTTTTTCTACCAACATCTGGAATTATTTAGCATCTATATCCAGTCAAACAAATCAGGGAACTCAGCATGCTTTCTCTTTCACCTGCCCCTGCTTTACCCTTAGTTGAAATAAATACTTCCTGATTGCTAACAATTTGTGTATGATGCTTCAAGTATATTTTCCTCCAAGTATAGTGATGACAGATTTGCCCACCAATGTTGCTTGAATCTTACACAATTGTGTATTTTGGAGTATTTTCTTCATTTTTCTAGAATATATCCTTTAGAAATTTTTTCAGTTGGTAAATAGAATATTATAACATACTATAATTTTGCTCTACTACTTACATGCTGTTTTGCTGGGTATGGCATCAAGGTTTTTTAAGACATTGCACTATTATCCTTGATCTTCCACTGTAACTTCTATAATGACAGACCGATCTGATCCTCATTTCTTTGGATATAACCTGTTTTTCTTTTCTTGTGGCTTTTTATAATTTTGTTTCTGAAATATGGGCACATTTCTCTTTTTTTTATTCTTTCTTCACAGCATTCAGTGACTTCCCTTCTGTTTGCAGTCATCTTATTTATTTATTTCATTTTGGGGCTCTTGCATGTCTTCTATTTTATGTAAAAGATATTCACCTCGTGATCTCTATAATATATTTCTGGAAATTCCATTAAATGAAAGTTAAAATGTTCTGCCCCTTAACCCTTCGGTTTTCCATTTCTTTATTTTACTGTAGTATATTCTGAAAAAAATGTCTTGCCTCAGTCTTTCAGCCAATCTGACTTCAGTTTATATCCAATTGTCTATTTAGTTCACTTTTAAAATTAGCCATTTATTTTTATTTTCTTCAGAAATTGTTTTAAAATTTATTTTTTTGGATATAATGCTATCTTTAGTCTTGAGGATCCTAATAAAGCTCAAGGTTTTGGTTTTCCTCAAATGTCTGGAATTCACTGGTTTCTGCAGGGGAATGCAAGTTGTGATTATAGGGGCATGCATTCAGTCATAGAAAGGAAGACATGATGTGTAATAAGATGAGATGTGTTAGTAGTGGGTAGTCTTTGTGTGAAGTCCCCATCTTTACTTGAATGAGTTACCTGAGGCACAATTCTCCTCCAATTTAGGTCCAGCTCTGATAGTCTTCCAGTCAAAACACCCACACAATGGCTCTATTTAGGGTTCCATCTTGGAACCATAAGAGTAAGGATGGTGTAAGAAGAGATGAGGAAGAGGAGTTCATGGCTTCTGAGGGGTTCAGAATAGGAGACAGAGGATGCCACTGAAGGGGAAAAGAAATACCAAGAAAAGTCTCTGCTATCACAATTTAGTATTCTATTCTGGGATCATTTTCATTTAGTGTCAACAAAAAGAAATTTCTAGAAGATGACATGCTTCATGCCACTTCTGTGGCTGTGTAGCTACAATATCCAGTGAGGACATAGAGAGTTGTCTAATCTCTCTGGTCAATCTAGAAAACCTTCATGAAAGAGGATTATAGGAGAGAGCCATTTTACAAGCATGTATAGAAGTGCCATCTGTAACACAGTGGCTCTTCAGTGAGAATGAGATGAAAGAATGCCATGTATTTAACATCTAACTTCGCTATGTACTATGTGTATGTTAGTGCTTTTTTCTTTTTTAAAGATTTTACTTAATTGAGAGAGAGAACAGAGTGAGAGTACAAGTAGGGGGAAAGGGCAGAGGGAGAGGGTGAAACAGACTCTTCTGAGCAGGGAGCTTGATGTGGGGCTCAATCCCAGGACCCTGGGATCATGACCTGAGCCGAAGGCAGATGCTTAACCAGCTGAGCCACCCAGGTGTCCCAAGTACACTAGGTGCTTTTATGATGTTATGCTATTTACTTTTCAGAAATTCATCCTTAAAGGGGAAGGTGAGTTCTTAAAGGGGAAAGTACCACTGGATACATGTGTCTCTGTGGATACCAGAAGTTGTGGGATTGAGCTGTGGCAGAAAGAATCAGTTCTTATCTGAGAATAAAACCTGATGAAAAAAAAAAAAAAAGAAAGAAAGAAAAGAAAAGAAAAGGGATAAACATATCCTCATTATTTTATTCTTGAAGAAAACCAGGATTAGTAAGTTAAGGGACTTATCTAAAGTCCTTCAACTGGTAAATGATAAGTCTGGCTTTGAACCCATTATGTCAAAATAAAATATAGATAATTGCCATCTGCCATTTAAATTGAATTCATTGCAATAGAACAAGAAATTTGCCTCATTTGTGTATGAGCAAGAGCCAAGGGAAACATATTGATCATTAACTGTCAGGCTTTCCCAAGACAGGACTTTGTCAGGTACTTCTCATATACCTATTGAATAATAAGATGGAAATGATATTCAGAATCTTAAGGTAGAGCTGACTGAGATCTTTCTACTTACTGATTTTCCGTGTTCTACTTCTATGCTTTAGAAAGCAAGCAAACTGTCTTTCACACTAAGGCTACAAAATGCCTTTCTCAGTTCCTCCTCTGCATTTCCAACTTCCTTCCTATTCCTTATCTCTTGCTTAGAAAGGAAGGTGACAATTATAGCAGTTGTGAAATATTGTAGGAAAATAGCTTCTCTTCAGAATATGGTTAAATGAACCAAAGGCTTCTTTCTAGTGAAAAATACACAAAAACATTACTGATATAAGTTAAGTCTGCATAGGTTATTCTTTCTGAGATTTAAAGACAAAAACACTCCAAAAGTCTTTAAGTAAAAAAATATAAGTCCTGGGATCTTTGGGTATTCCTCCATGTTTACTTTAATCTCTACCCCTAGATCAGTGTTCTTTTTATCCAGTCATTGTCATATACCTGTATGCTCTTATATCTGACATGTATTAGATATCCACAATCAGGTTAGCCTAAATATCTGTTAATATTCATTCTAAATCAGATACCCCATGAATCCATAATTCTAGGATTTTTTGAAAAGAATTTATTTGTTTATTTGACAGAGAGAGAGACACAGCAAGAGAGGGAACACAAGCAGGGGAGTGGGAGAGGGAGAAGCAGGCTTCCCGCTGAGCAGTGAACCCAATGTGGGGCTCCAACTGAGCTGAGCTGAAGGCAGTTGCTTAACCAACTGAGACAATAGGGTGCCCCCATAATTCTAGGATTTAATAGATTTTTGTCAAATATTTGTTGGATGACTAATTTTTTTTCCAAACAAGTCACATATAAACTATATATATTACTAAATTTTCTTACTCTGAAACAGCTAGGGAAGTCTTGGAGAGGATTAGAGAGTAGATACCACATTTACCAATATATCACCCCAAATTTATTACTGTATCTTTTCTTAAAGAAGATTTTATTATTTACCTGAGAAAGAGAACACGAGTAGGGGGAGAGGCCAGGGGAGGGTCAGTAAGAGGGGCAGAGGAAGAAGCAGACTCCTTCTGAGCTCAGTCAAGCCTCTACTCAATCCCAAGGCCCCAGGATCATGACCTAAGCCAAAGGCAGATGCTTAACTAACTGAGCTACCAAGGGGCCCTTATTGTTTTATCTTCATTAGAAGGCTATGGTATGCTTAGCTGGGTGCCTACTCAGTATCCGTCCTCACTCGTCATCTTTACTAACAGAACCCTAATATTCATTTTGGAAGCAATGTGTCAGCTATAAATACTTCTTTGGATGCTCTGGCAATGAAAGATGGCCATATGTTGCATTCTGGTGAAAAAAATGTAGGTGGAAATACTAACTCCAAGAATAACTCCAAAGCCTTATTAACAGGACTCATTTACCCTTTTCCCTTTGATGATTCCTTTCCTGGCTATTTAGAAATGCAAACCATTGCCTGGAAATATAATAGAACAAAGACCACAAAAGAAAGACTATGAATCAGAAGGACAGGAGAGTATTGTGTTCTTAAAGACACACATCTCTGAGCCTCACAACCAGCCCAGGAATTTGAGAACAATAAATCCCTCTCTGGTAGAGTTGTTTGAGTTTTCTATTATTGGTAGCAGACCAGTACAATGGATTAATACGTACGTAAATTTATAAAACCAGGCAAGCTACAATTATTTTTAAGATAATTACTCAATGTTGAAGTAATTTGCCACTTGTTTCTTTTAGGAGTCCTTTGAAGTTTAGCATTTATTTTGTTCTTTTCTTCAGGTCTGGTGGAGGGCCTTTCCAATTATTTTATTTAGTAGCAATATTTAAGATTCCCTTTAGGTGCTGCTTGGAATTCAGAAACTCATTGCTCATTGATGATTAGTTCAAACCATTCCATGCATTTTTCTCCAATGGAGGGAATAATTAACAGTTGTCAATATTTCAGGAATTAATAGAACTTTGGAAAAGCCCCCAAATTATTTTTAAGGCTTTACTTTTAAAGAAAACGACGAAATTAGGCTTGACAGGAGTGTATGGTGTTTTATTGTAACCTGAAGCTACATTATGCAGCTCCAGATTGCCAATAGTATATCCTTCATTATAACTGTGACAGCATTTATATTATACCCCTACCTTGCAGTAATTTTGGATTCTTTTTAAAAATGTGCTTCAGACTAGAAGAAAGCTTTCAAGATCTCAGCATATGAGTTAGTGCAGTATGTTACTGTTAATACTTTGTTTGACATAGCTTTCCCCCCAAGACGCCAGAGCTGGGAGATTGGATAGTTCAGGCAGATTGGTCAGATGTTGTTCTCTTATCCCACTTATTGGCACAGGCAATACATGTACATAGCACCTGATGGGATTCAGCTCTGTGTAGGAATTTCTTGTCCATGTTGGTTTCCACTAAGGTCATTCATAGCAGAGAGGGCTGAAGCTGAAATTTTGAAATCTGATGTAAAATTGTTTTTCAAAGGTACCATTTAGAGCACTAATTGGCCCTTGTATCGTGATATATATGAGAAATTTTCCATAGGACTTAGGGTCAAAATAATCTATTTTCTCCCAATGATTGGTATATTTCCTCATTTGCCAACGCTATGAATAATGTGAATTTTTTTTCTTTAGTTTCCCTCTTTGCTTTATTTTTCAGGAAGCCCAGAGCCAAGATTTATGCTTAATCAGGGTAAGTAATTTTTAACTCATGATATGGCAGTATCCCCTTTCTCTTATTATTATAGTTCTAATCCCTCTTTAAATTTTTATTTTATATATTTTACTGTACTGCAGGTGCCTGTTTTATAAACTGCCTAAATGCCCTTTGGAATTAAGTAGAATAAAAATAAATCATACTTTAAAAGTGAATTATTAGAATGTTTGGGTGGCTCATTTGGTTAAGTGTCTGATTCTTGATTTTTGCGTAGGTCATGATATTGGGGTCATGAGACTGAGTCCTGCACCAGGCTCCACACTCAGTGTAGAGCCCACTTGAGATTCTCTCTCCCCTTCTCTCTGCACCTTCACCTGCTCATGCTCTCTCTCTTAGATAAATGAATGAATGAATAAATAATAATATCTTTTAAAAATGGATTAGTGTTCTTCTAGCCTGCTTAGATGTATCACAGTTGTCTGAGAATTGCACAAGCTTTTAATTTTAAATGTTTGACTCGCTTTGATTTTTACTTTAAAGTCAATATATTAAATATGGTTAAAGTAAATAAGTCAAATAATTTTAAAGAATTCATAAGAAAAAAAGTACTCTCACTTCTATCCTTTGGTAAATAGAACATTGCCCCCCCCCCAACCATCTTTACCTCCTAATCATCAGTACCTGTAAATGTTACCTTATTTGGTAAAAGAGGCTTTGTAGATGTACATACACTAAAAAAATTTGTGATGGGGAGATTATCCTGTGTTATATAAGTGGACCCAGAGTAATGACAACAATTTATAAGAGGAACGAAGGAAGATCAGACAGATGAGAATGCAGTGTACGCACGGAAGCAGAGATTGGAGCAATGTGGCTACAAACCAGAGAATGCTTGCAGCCTCTAGAAGCTTAAGGAGAAAAAAAATTAGTTTTCCCCTGGAGGCTTCTGGAGAAACCAGCTTTGTCTATGCTTTAGTCTTAGCTCTCTGAGACTAATTTCAGACTTCTTACCTCCAGAACTATAGAGAATAAATGTGCAATATTTTAGCCACCAACCCATCAATAATTTGATAAACCAGCATCAAGGAATTAATACATTCCCCAGTACACCAACTTACATCCCTAAAATTCACTACTACTAAGTACTTTTCATGTATCTTCAAGGAATGTTCTATACACATACAACCATAGTCATATTATAAATGAAATCACACTGTGTACATTGTTTTCTGGTTTTTTTTTCAAATTTTTATTTAAATTCTAGTTAATTAGCATATAGTGTAATATTGGTTTCAGTAATAAAATTTAGTGATTCATCAGTTACACATAACACCCAGAACTCAATGCAACAGCTGCCCTCCTTAATACCCATCACTCATTTAGCCATACCCTGCCCACCTCCCATCCAGCAACTCAGTTTGTTCTCTATAATAAAGTCTTTAACAGTTTGCTTCCCTCTCTCTTTCTTTCCCCTTCCCCTATGTTCATCTGTTTTGTTTCTTAAATTCCACATATGAGGGAAATCATACAGTATTTGTATTTTTCTGACTTATTTTACTTAGCATAATACACTCTAGCTCTATCCACATTGTTGGCAAATGGCAAGATTTCATTCTTTTCAATGGATGAGTAATATTCCATTGAGTAAATATACCACCTCTTTATCCATTCATCGGTTGATACACTTAGGCTCTTTCCATAATTTGGCTATTGTTAATAATGCTGTTGTAAACATCATTGTGCATATGCCCCTTTGAAGCAGTGTTTTTGTATCCTTTGGATATATACCTAGTAATGAAATCATGGGGTCATAGAGTAGTTCTATTTTTATTTTTTCCCTCTTTTTAAAAAAAAATTAATATATGATGTATTATTTGCTTCAGTGCTATAGGTCTGTGAATCATCAGTCTTACACAATTCACAGCACTCATCATAGCACATACCCTTTCCAATGACCATAACCCTGCCATATCCCTCCCCTCCCACCTCCCAGCAACCCTCAGTTTGATTCCTGGGATTAAGAGTCTCTTATGGTTTGTCTCCCTCCCCGGTCCCATCTTGTTTCCTTTTTTCCCTCCCTACCCTCCACGAACCCCCCAGCTACCTCTCAAATTCCTCATATCAGAGATATCATGATAATTGTCTTTCTCTGATTGAGTTATTTTCCTTAGCATAATACCCTTTAGTTCCATCCATGTTGTTGCAAATGGCAGGATTTGTTTTTTTGATAGCTGCACATATATATACCACCTCTTCTCTATCCATTCATCTGTTGATGGACATCTAGGTTCTTTCCATAGTTTGGCTATTGTAGACATTGCTGCTATAAAGTTTGGGTGCATGTGCTCCTTTGAACTCTTAATCTCAGGAAAGAAACTGAGGGTTTCTGGGGGGAGAGGGATAGGATGTCTGGGTTATGGACATTGGGGAGGATATGTGCTATAGTGAGTGCTGTGAATTGTGTAAGACTAATGATTCACAGACCTGTACCCTTGAAGCAAGTAATACATTATATGTTAATTTAAAAAATGGAAAAGAAATGCAACTATTTCTGTGCATTGATTTTATATCCTGACACTTTACTGAATTCCTGTAAGAGTTCTAGCAGTTTTGGGGTGGAGTCTTTTGGGTTTTCCACATAAAATATCATATCATCTGCAAAGAGTGAGCGTTTGACTTCTTCATTGCTGATCCAGATGCCTTCTATTTCTCTTTGTTGTCTGATTGCTGAAGCTAGGACTTCTAGTACTATGTTGAATAGAATAGTTGGTGATAGTGGACATCCCTGCTGTGTTCTGACCTTAGGGGAAAAGCTCTTAGTTTTTACCCATTGAGAATGATATTCACTGTACGTTTTTCATAGATGGCTTTGATGATTTTGAGGTATGTACCCTCTATCCCTACACTTTGAAGAGTTTTGATCAAGAAAGGATGCTGTACTTTGTCAAATGCTTTTTCAGCATCTATTGAGAGTATTATATGGTTCTTGTTCTTTCTTTTATTAATGTATTGTATCCCACTGATTGACTTGCGGATGTTGAACTTACCTTGCAGTGGTGAATAATCCTTTTAAGGTACTGTTGGATCCTATTGGCTAGTATTTTGGTAAGAATTTTTGCATCCTTGTTCATCAAGGATATTGGTCTGTAATTCTCCTTTTTGATGGGGTCTTTGGTGTTGGGATCAAGGTAATGCTGACCTCATAAAATGAGTTTGGAAGTTTTCCTTCCATTTCTATTTTTGGAACAGTTTCAGGAGAATAGGCATTAATTCTTCTTTAAATGGGTTTAGAATTTCCCTGGGAAGCCATCTGGCCTTGGGCTCTTGTTTGTTTGGAGGTTTTTGACCACTGCTTCAATCACCTTACTGGTTATGGTCTGTTCAGATTTTCTTTCTCTTTCTGGTTCAGTTTTGGTAGTTTAATCGTCTCTAGGAATGCATCCATTTCTTCCAGATTGTCAAATTTGCTGACATATAGTTGCTCATAATATGTTCTTATAATTGTTTGTATTTCTTTGCTGTTGGTTGTGATCTCTCCTCTTTCATTCATGATTTTATTTATTTGGGTCCTTTCTCTTTTCTTTTGATAAGTCTAGCCAGGGGGTTATCAATTTTATTAATTCTTTCAAAGAATCAGTTCCTAGTTTCGTTGATTTGTTCTACTGTTCTTTTGGTTTCTATTTCATTGATCTTTGCTCTGATGTTTATTATTTCTCTTTTTCTGTGGGTTTAGGCTTTCTTTGCTGTTCTTTCTCCAGCTCCTTTAGGTGTAGGGTTAGGTTGTGTATTTGAAACCTTTCTTGTTTCTTGAGAAACACTTGTATTGCTATATACTTTCTTCTCAGGACCACCTTTGCTGTGTCCCAAAGATTTTGAACAGTTGTATTTTCATTTTCATTTGTTTCCATGAATTTTTAAAATTATTCTTTAATTTCCTGGTTGACCCATTCAATAATTAGTAGGATGCTCTTTAGCCTCCAAGTCTTTGAGTTCTTTCCAACTTTTCTCTTGTGGTTGAGTTCTAATTTCAAAGCACTGTGGTCTGAAAATATGCAGGGAATGATCCCAGTCTTTTGGTACTAGTTGAGACCTGATTTGTGACCCAGACTGTGACCTATTCTGGAGAATGTTCCATGTGCACTAGAGAAGAATATGTATTCTGTTGCTTTGGGATGGAATGTTCTGAATATATCTGTGATCTCCATCTGGCCCATTGTGTCATGTAAAGCCTTTATTTCCTTCTTATTCTTTTGTTTAAATGATCTGTCCATTTGGGTGAAAGGGGTGTTAAAGTCCCCTACCATTATCGTATTATTTTTGATGTGTTTCTTTGATTTTGTTATTAATTAGTTGATAAAATTGGCTGCTCCCATGTTAGGGGCATAGATATTTTAAATTGTTAGATCTTCTTGTTGGACAGACCCTTTAAGTATGATATAGTGTCCTTCTTCATCTCTTCTTATAGTCTTTGGCTCAAAATCAAATTTATCTGATAAATTTATCTGATCTAAGGATTGCCACCCCTGTTTTCTTTTGATGTTCATTAGTATTTTAAATTGTTTTCCACCCCTTCACTTTATATCTGGAGGTGTCTTTGGATCTAAATTGAGTTCCTTGCAGACAGCATATCGATGGTCTTGTTTTTTTATCCATTCTGATACCCTGTGTCTTTTGATTGGGACATTTAGCCCATTTACATTTAGGGTACTATTGAAAGATATGAATTTAGTGCCATTGTATTACCTGTAAGATGACTGTTATTGTATTGTGTCTTTGTTCCTTTCTAGTCTGTTACTTTTAGGCTCTTTCTTTACTTAGAGGACCCTTTCAATATTTCTTGTAGGTCTGGTTTCATGTTTGAAAATTCTTTTAGTTTCTGTTTGTCCTGGAAGCTTTTTATCTCTCCTTCTATTTTCAATGACAGCTATACATACTATATCTATTTATCTGTATATAGATATAAATATAGTATTCTTGGCCTCATATTTGTCTCGTTTAGTGCTCTGAATATATCATGCCCATCCTTCCTGGCCTGCCAGGTCTCTGTAGTTAGGTCTGCTGCCAATCTTATATTTCTACCATTGTATGTTACAGACCTCTTCTTCCAAGCTGCTTTCAGGACTTTCTCTTTGTCCCTGAGTCTTGAAAGTTTTACTATTGAATGACAGGGTGTGGACCGATTTTTGTTAATTTTAAGGGGGTTCTCTGTGCCTCCTGGATTTTGATGCTTGTTCCTTTCACCAAATTAGGGAAATTCTCTGCTATAATTTGGCCAATATACCTTCTGCCCCTTTCTCTCTTCTTCTTCTTCTAGGATCCAAATTATTCTAATATTGTTTCATCTTATGGTATCTCAAATTCTCCCCTCATGGTCCGGTAGTTGTCTCTCTTTTCCTCAGCTTCTTTATTCTCCATCATTTGGTATTCTATATAACTAATTCTCTCTTCTGCCTCATTTATCCTAGCAGTGAGATCCTCCATTTTTTTTTTTTTTACTTTATTTAAGCTTTATTTAAACATATGATGTAACCCCACCACCCTCACCCAACCCCTCTTCCCCCCACCCCCCTCAGTTTGTTTTATGACATTAAGAGTCTCTTTTGGTTTTTCTCCCTCCCGATCCCATCTTCTTTCATTTTTACTTTTCCTACCACCTTAACTCCCACCCCCGTTGCATCTCCACTTCCTCATATCAGGGAGATCATGTGGTAGTTGTCTTTCTCCAGTTGACTTATTTCGCTAAGCATAATACGCTCTAGTTCCATCCATGTCGTCGCAAATGGTAAGATTTCATTTCTTTTGATGGCTGCATAGTATTCCATCGTATATATATACCACATCTTCTTTATCCATTCATCTGTTGATGGACATCTAGGTTCTTTCCATAACTTGGCTATTGTGGACTTTGCTGCTATAAACATTCGGGTACACGTGCCCCTTTGGATCACTACGTTTGTATCTTTAGGATAGATACCCAGTAGTGCAATTGCTGGGTCATAAGGTAGCTCTATTTTCAATTTTTTGAGGAACCTCCATGCTGTTTTCCAGAGTGGTTGCACCAGCTTGCATTCCCACCAACAGTGTAGGAGGGTTCCCCTTTCTCCACATCCTCGCCAGCATCTGTCATTTCCTGACTTGTTCATTTTAGCCATTCTGACTGGTGTGAGGTGGTATCTCATTGTGGTTTTGATTTGTATTTCCCTGATGCCCAGTGATATGGAGCACTTTTTCATGTGTCTGTTGGCCATCTGGATGTCTTCTTTGCAGAAATGTCTGTTCATGTCCTCTGCCCATTTCTTGATTGGATTATTTGTTCTTTGGGTGTTGAGTTTGCTAAGCTCTTTGTAGATTTTAGATACTAGCCCTTTATCTGATATGTCATTTGCAAATATCTTTTCCCACTCTGTCAGTTGTCTTTTGGTTTTGTTGACTGTTTCCTTTGCTGTGCAAAAGCTTTTGATCTTGATGAAGTCCCAATAGTTCATTTTTCCCTTGCTTCCCTTGCCTTTGGCATTGTTCCTAGGAAGAAGTTGCTGCGGCTGAGGTCGAAGAGGTTGCTGCCTGTGTTCTCCTCAAGGATTTTGATGGATTCCTTTCTCACGTTGAGATCCTTCATCCATTTTGAGTCTATTTTTGTGTGTGGTGTAAGGAAATGGTCCAATTTCATTTTTCTGCATGTGGCTGTCCAATTTTCCCAACACCATTTGTTGAAGAGGCTATCTTTTTTCCATTGGATGTTCTTTCCTGCTTTGTCGAAGATTAGTTGACCATAGAGTTGAGGGTCTATTTCTGGGCTCTCTATTCTGTTCCATTGATCTATGCGTCTGTTTTTGTGCCAGTACCATACTGTCTTAATGATGACAGCTTTGTAGTAGAGCTTGAAGTCGGGAATTGTGATGCCACCAACTTTGGTT
The DNA here is from genome assembly GCA_003697995.1 of Taxidea taxus jeffersonii. Lineage (NCBI taxonomy): Eukaryota > Metazoa > Chordata > Mammalia > Carnivora > Mustelidae > Taxidea > Taxidea taxus. The sequence goes on along the minus strand of ML109410.1, from coordinate 41,315 downwards.
TTTGGTTAGATTTATTTTTAGGCATGTTACAATTTTCTGGTGCAATGGTAAATGGGATCAATTGCTTGATTTCTCTTTCTGCTGCTTCATTACTGATGTATAGAAGTGCAACATATTTCTGCACATTGATTTTATCATAACTCAGTATCATAAAGGCCATATACAAATGACCCACAGCTAATATCATCTTTAATGAGGAAAAACTGAGAGCTTTTCCACTATGGAAAAAGATCTATGGAACAAGATCTCACCATTGTTATTTAACATAGTACTGGAAGTCGGAACATCAGTAATCAGACAGCAAAAAGAAATAAAAGGCATCCAAATCAGCAGGGAAGATTTTGAACTTTAACTCTTCACAGAAAATGTGATACTCTGTATAGAAAACTGAAAAGGCTACACCAAAAATTTGCTATGACTGACAGACAAATTCATTGTTTTCTGTTTAGATGGATTTGTATTTTTTCCTCATATTTTTACAGTTATAAACAATTTATGATCTCCTTTTTTTAAACATACATCTTTAAATATATGAGAGGCATATCTATGAATAATTTTCTTGAAGTAGAATTATCAAATTATAGGTTTTGAGCAATAACCTGGTAGCTTTAGTAGGTCCTGAAAATTTGTCCTTCAGAAACTAATTTGCACAACCCTAGTATTGTGTGAGAATGTTATTTCTCCCTACCTTTGCCAATACTACCAAGGTGTTCTTCTTTAAGATAGAGGTTTTTTTAATTAGCCATACACTCTTGACTTATTCCAAGAATACTTTTGTGTGTTTATTGTCTTATATATAAATAGACTGAATTAATTCCAGTTTACGTTTAGGGAATCTGTTACGATGGAAGGAGAACTGGGAGAAGTGGCTTATGGTTCTGGCCTTTTCACTCATTGAATATACTTTGGGCAAATTGCTTAACCCACTTGCTCAGAAACCTAATTCTAAACAGATTTACCTGGGGAGCTTTAAGAATGCATTTTACTGTTTTGTGCACCTTGAAATCTCTTGGAGTAGAGACTGGAGAATTTCCTTTTTAACAAGCTGTTGGACTGATTTTTTACCACCCATAAGAAGCATCTGATTGACCTCATGTTGGAACCACTGACTCAATATTTCTAAGCCTGAGTATTATTTTCTTTTGTTAAATTCCTGCAGTATAAGTTTGTCTTCCCCTCAGGTTGTAGTGGGTCTTAGATGTTACTTGTTCCCTTGAGTCTGCTCACTGTGTGGAATCTTTAACTATCCTATTGGGACAGAATTTGAAATCAGCACACACCATACACCTGTGTGCCACTCTGGAACTTTGCTGACTGCTTTGATGACAGGACTGAATTCAGTAGTTTCTTGCTTGGTGATTTTATTTTCATCATTATCTTGCTTTATTTGTAAATATTGGGGGTATGGGAGGGATTTGGTTGATCCAGAATTTGCCAAACATAATAGGACAATTAACCTTTTTCTTCTTGAGACTTTTGGAAGAGCCGAACAAAAAACAAAATTAAATAGAAAAGTGTATTTCACTTTAATATAGATTTTGGGCCCAGACACAAGAGAAACTCTCAAGAAATGACCTGAAACCCTTTAAACATCCTCACCAGAATAGTCAAATTGCTCATTTCCTATATAAAACACACTTACTGATGGCCAAGGACACAGTATTCTCAGCTAGAAGTCATGAACATGCAAGCATTTCTTCTTCCACAAGAGTCCATTCTGTTTGTTCAAAAACCCTTTACATGTTAGCTGTTCTTGTTACTATTATTATATAATTTACTTAAACTTTCTATGTGTTACTGAAATACGTTTGGAAAAATTTTTTAAAATTCTGGCTATTAAAACTAAGTTAAATGTTTGTAAAACTACATAAATGCAAATTATTATTATTTTTTTGCTGATGATTTTTATTTCTTGAAATGTGTTTTCATTTCTCAACCTTTGGGAAAGAGATACATCTATTCCTATAAATATTCATTTGCCAACTGGAATACTAAGCTTTCTTTCTTACATAAACAAGGCTTATACTCCTTTTCTTACCTCCCTAAATCTCAGCATTACCAGCTAATTATTTACTTGAAAAGAGAAACTCAGAGCAAAATACAAGAAGAGATAGATCAAAAGTCAGGCCATTCTTCAAAGAGCAAGCCCTTCATTAACTTAACCACAGTATTAAAAGGAAGAAGGACTTATAGAATAAAGTGACTCCCTTTCCAAGTATGAAATCTTAAAACATGTGATCCGAAGGGGCACGTGCACCCGAATGTTTATAGCAGCAATGTCCACAATAGCCAAGTTATGGAAAGAACCTAGATGTCCATCAACAGATGAATGGATAAAAAAGATGTGGTATATATATATATGATGGAATACTATGCAGCCATCAAAAGAAATGAAATCTTGCCATTTGCGACGACATGAATGGAACTAGAGGGTATTATGCTTAGCGAAATAAGTCAATCAGAGAAAGACAACTATCATATGATCTCCATGATATGAGGAAGTAGAGATGCAATGGGGATGGGGGTTAAGGGGGTAGGAAAAGAATAAATGAAACAAGATGGGATCAGGAGGGAGACAAACCAAAGAGACTCTTAATGTCATAAAACAAACTGAGGGGGGGTTGGGAGGAGGGGTGTTGGGAGAAGGTGGTGGGGTTACATTATATGTTTAAATAAAAATTTAAAAAATCAAAAACAAAAACAAAACATAAGAGCTATAGAGTAAAAAAAAAAAACATATAGGTCACAGTCATTAATAAATATTGCATAATCGGTATTCTAAAATGTGTCTCCAGTGGTGGTCGATGGTGGGCAAGTAGAGTGAGAACTCTTCTACTCTACACACTTCTTTAGAATATAAGCTTTCTTGAGAACATAGGTGATTCCCTCTATATTTCTGCATCCACGGCTTTCTTGAAGCTTAGGTCTCAGTAACCATTGGCTACACAAATGAAAATGTAGGGGAGGAAACAGTTTTCCCTCTACCCTTCTATATTCTTGGCTGAGACATCCCCCACCTCATGCCCTCCCACCTGTAATAAAAGATTAATGGGAGAAAAACAGAAGTTCAATAGCATATATACCTTCTGTATATATGACATATACCCAGGAAAACTCAGTAACTCCTTGAAGTGGCCTATGCCATCAACTTAAATATCATCTCTAGCTAAAGGCAAAAGATTGTGTGTGGGGGATGGGTGGGGAGGGGGTGTTTGTAGGGAGAGGTGCAGCCAGTTCCTGCAGGTTATCAGGCAAAACCCAGTAAACAACACAGATAATAATTTCTAGAGATTTGACGTCATCCTTCTCTTCCTGGTTCAAAGAGGGAGATACTCTTAGAAGTGGAGGTTTCCTTTATAAATGTAAATGTCTCTTACAAAATGATAACTTCTACTTAGTTTTCAGCGCTTCTCCTGTGCCTGCTATCTCTCAAAAACAATCAACATGCCACAGAGACATATTTTGGAGTGGTATATTTTGCTCCCCTTCAAAAACAAAATAATTTATTTTAAAATATTTTGTAAATTACAGAACACTGAGTAAAATATGTGGTATTTGCTGATTGGTCAAACATATATCAAACAATTTTTATCAGCCCTGATTCACCAGGAGACTATTTAATGGCAGAAAATAGTGTTATTAACTCACATACTATTAAAGTTTAATGTGCCACTATAATTTGGTATAACTAGGATCACCATGTAGTAAGATACCTCTGATTAATTCTTTCTAGAGAAATCTTTAGATTTAGGTACTGAGAGATGCCTACATTTTATACCTGGAATACTACTAATAAAAAAGGATATTTATAAAAGTAAAAATAGCTAACTTTATAGTTACTTATTATATGTAACTCATAACTGTGTAACACCTCATTTAATTCTTACAACTGTCTGAAGTAGTTACTGTTATTTTATAACACTTATTTTGCAAGTGAGAGTAAGTTGGTTTAGATAAGTCAAATAACTTGCTCCATAAATAGCTAGTTAATGGTGGTATAGCCAACACACAGGGGTCCAAGAGCACCTGGCTCTAGTGATCCCAAACAGACCAGGTCAGGCCACTTGCCATAGATAAAATCTGAAGGCAGAGAGAGGAGGGGTGGTAACACAAAAAAAAGGATTTGTTTCATTGAGGCCAACACTAGGAAGACAATAGACTAACATCTCAAAGACTGTCCCCAAAGTGCAGGAAATACTTCTAGGTTTATATGAGGAAAATGTGGGGCAAAAATGGTTGAGTATGTGCAGGTATACAGTGAAGGTCAGAGGGATCATTGTTTTGGATTCAGTCATGGATGAGGTCTTGCTGGCTAAGAGCAGTCCTTATTTCTTGAAAGGGTAGTTTCAGTTCCCATCAGGGAATGCTTTGCCCTCGCATCTTCTCTTTGAGCCAAGAGACAAGTTGGAAAGGAGAACCTAGCTATGAAATTTGAGATCAAAATGGGGCAGTTGAAGTCCTCTTTCAGTGGTCCCAAGATCTTCAAGGTTTCACTCTGGAGCTAGTGTGTTTAACCACTAAGCTGCCTTAACCATCTTGGGATAAAACACTTTGGATGATCATGATAAGGAGTTGAATATGTTTATAATATGACTTAATTAGTAAGTAATCAGTTTTAGTTCATCAAGGGAGTATCTCCTTGTTAAAGTATTTAGTAAGTTTGCCAATTTACGTACATTGATTTAGAGTACTTGAAAGCCAAGTTTCTTGGAAATAAGAATTTTTATATTTTTATATTCTTGGAGAATATAAAAACAGGAGCTAACGTCATGGGTCACATTATTTGCCCACCTAGCCCAATATTTGTGAGAAATGTAATCAAAAGATGACTTAAGGCCAAATAAGGAACAAAATATGTGCTTAAAATTGTTCTAACTTTGTGTTCATAGTCCATTCCTCAAACTAAGATTTTTAAAAAATATTCTTCAATTTATTTATTCTGTAGTCTATGAAAATGAGCTAGTTATAGCAAATTTAACTCAGGGATTCTCTGTCTTCAGATGGAACTTGATGACCAAATCTTTGAAAGGGATAGTTCTTTTTTTTTTTAAGATTTTATTTATTTATTTGACAGATATCACAAGTAGCAGAGAAGCAGGCAGAGAGTGAGAAGAGGAAGCAGGCTCCCCACTGAGCAGAAGCTCGATGTGGGGCTCATTCCCAGGACCCTGAGATCATGACATGAGCCGAAGGCAGAGACTTAACCCACTGAGCCACGCAGGCGCCCCGAAAGGGATAGTTCTTTACCAAAGCCTCTACCCAGAATTCCTAGATATCACTACACATCTTTCAGTTCTCTTCTTGATGTCTTTTCAAGGTGCTAGAAGCATTCCCAAATATTTGTCAAATTTTAAAAAGCACAATGCTAAGAATCCATACTGATACTTCAATACCTATAATTTCCATCCTTCTGTCTCATGTAGCTTTTCACTACACAAAATCATCCCCTTGGGAATGGTGGAAGAGAGTTATATACTAGTGAAATGGCTGTCTGTTGGATTAGTAAGAGAGAAAATGTACATATATGGAAAAAAGATGTCTGAAGGGCCATACTTAAGAGCATGAGTTTCAGAATATGCATTTGGGTATACTTTGGAGCTTTTTCAGTAGGAGTAACAGTTTTTTTTTCCTTGTTGTTTTGTTTTATACTCGATATGCTGTGGATCATATAAACAGCTGAGAAACTTCATCACATAGCTAACCTGAATTGACTGAAAGCATCTTGTAAATTAAGCTGAAAAAATATTCTATAATTTCCCTCTTTAATTAAGGAGTTTGGGTTAATGGCTGCAGCAGTAGTATTTAACATTTATGCCAAATTGCCAATAAATTAGGGTCAAGTCTGAATGTACCTAACTGCATTCCCAGACCTGCATTGTCACAGTACAGGAAAGACTAAGATTTATGCCATTGCTTATATTAGTCTTTCTTGTGGGCTTGTTATGGATATTTGTGTATACTTTACTCAGTCTTCCGCTGGGCAATTTGGTATCTCCCACACATTTTATGTGAGTTGAGAAGGAGCAGAGGATGTTTCATGAGAGGATTGAGTATATTGAATTAGCTCTCATACATTTGACTTTCAAATATTTTTAGACAAATTTCCTTAAAAGTTTCAGTATAAGAATTATCATGTATATGACCCAAACCCAATTTAGTGGTTTCTAAAAAAATATCAGATTGATAAACCATAAGAGACTCTTAATCTCAGGAAACAAACTGAGGGTTGCTGGAGTGGCAGGAGAGGGATTGGATGTCTGGGTTATGGACATTGGGGAGGGTTTGTGCTATGGTGAGTGCTATGAATTGTGTAAGACTGATGACTCATAGACCTGTACCCCTGAAACAAATAATACACTATATGTTAATAAAATAAAAAATTAAAATAAAAATTGGATTGTCAAAAAAAATCAGATTGACATATGCTGAATCATGTTACTTGTATTCTAGAAATATCTGATGGGTAAACATGGGAAACATGAACTTATTTTATAATGCATTCCCTCAATTTCTGTGGGGGAGATGCATTTCCAAAGAGTATTTATGATGGATTCCAATGTTGTCTGGACTCTTAGGAGATAGCTTATAAGAGGAAAAGTATAGAAGATGAAACAAAGCTAGTTCTTTGCACCAAAGGGAACAGTATCTGTCTCCAAAATATTATCTGTTCGATTAGTGAGCAATTTTAACTTTGGGCTTTCTTCCAGCCAAAGCAGAACTCTGCTTGTTATTTCTGTAATTTACTGTATATATTGTTAACGGTTTTTTTACTCTATACCTTCCTGTGATACTGACTTGATGCCATCTTCCTCTGGACCTGCCATTGTCTTCAGTGGTTTCTCCATTAGTCTCAACTGAGTCAGTGCCCTTAATAGGAGAATTCTAAAACCTTACAAAAGGGATTCTACATCTCTGTTCCAACTCCTCAGGGAATGATTATAGATTCTGTCTCCTGCCCACAGGTTATTACTTTATATTATTCTTTTTATTTTTTTAGAATTCTATTTAGTGCTTGTTCCTTGGAAATTGGGATTGTATTTCCTGAGTTAAAGGAGAATCAGTTCAGAATGTTTTTATGACATTAAAGGAGTATTTGGTTGGAGACCTATTATCACCAGTACACTGTTAAATATAAAAGGAGAAAATCATTCATGTACATGGAGGAATACACTTTGAAAACAGAAATGTAAGCTACAGGAAGCAGTACACACACACACACACACACACACACACACACAGGAGCAGACACACATGCATATATGTTTATGTATTTTCCTTTGGTAGGAGCAAGGGAGACAGAAAGGGAGTGAGAGGAAATTTCCAGGGATAATTTCTTGATTGCAATAAATGTATCTTTTCTCCAAGTGACACAAAACAACTCTAGTTTTTGGAAACCTCAATTACTCAGTAAATATTTACTGAGCACTGGTTACTTTGCATTCTCCATTTGGGACACACTAATTGCCAGACACTCTGGTTCCATTAATTGGTCTACATTTACTTCATTTGAGTGTAAGGAATTGGTGCACAGAATCTTTTACTTGTCACCACTGTTCCTGTTTTCTTCAAGAAAATGACTGGACTCAACAACAACCAGCACTTCTCTCAAGCAGGTTGTTGGAAAAGGTTAGCATCAGGACCCAACATTTCAGTTCCGTGGGATTCCTACTCAGACATCAGAAAGATATCCTTAGCCCTCCTCAACCCTATTAAATTGATATCTTTCCAGACAAACTGGAAGTGATTCTGAAGCTTCATGCCTTTATTCCTAACACAAAAGTTAGTCAGTAAGAGCTATGTCCCTTGGCCCCATAATGAAAGCCATGAAGCCTGTGCCATACCAGTTGGTCAGGGTGCCAAGAACAATAATTAGGCAGTAGCAGAACTTTCAGAATCTCTACCTTCAAAACTAGTTGAGAGCAAGTTTTTTATTTTTTCAAACCTATGTATCTCCAAGTATATATATGTCAGACCTCAAAAGTAAATACCAGGTCCCCTCTTGTTCTCAAGTCTCCTAACATTTATACTTAAAATGCTGCACAGGCCCCATGGGGGTAGCACAACCTCCTGGCTGCTTGTTCTACAGTTTTAGCTAAGCAGGGTGGGATGCTGTGTTTACAAGGGGCTGCTGAAATCCTATGTTGAGGTTAGGATTCTCATCCAGTGATTACATGTTTCAGGGTTGTTGCATGCAGCCATTGTGTAGTTTCCAGAACAACAGAGGGCTCTTTAAATACTTGATCACTCTGGCAAGAATGCAAATCCTCCTTCTCCAAGGGACAAAATCCTGTAATAGCAAAATCCTACATCATCAACTGCCCAGAGTATTTCCTTCATGAGTATTTTCCATCTTGTTAGATCATGGTGATCTTTTCTTCTGTGAATTCCATTATCATCTATTGTTATCAACATCTGACACTCATAATTTTACACTTGTATGTTTATACTTGTATTTTACATCAAAATATAGACTGTCATCTGCCTAAATAGGGTGTAAGTTCTTGAAGGGAAAGAGCGGCAATTCTCTTCCTTTGTAGCCATATTGCCAAGCACTGTGCTGTCATAAATGCTCAAAAGTAAGCTGCTGGGTAAACCAATAGATAGAGAAGTGAATAGGAAGACTGTGGGATCTAGTGAAATGTTGTCTCAGATTTTACAAAGATATAAAGCCATTTAAATCTGGGCTAAATTATAATCAGAGACAGGACTCCTGACTAAGTTTTGAAACATTGAAATCTTGGGGCGCTGGAGGGGCTCGGTCATTAAGCGGCTGCCTTCAGCTCAGGTCATGATCCCATTGTCCTGGGATGGAGCCTGCATGGGCTCCTTGCTCAGTGGAAAGCCTGCTTCTCCCTCTCCCACTCCCCCTGCTTGTGTTCCCTCTCTCGCTGTGTCTCTGTCAAATAAATAAAATCTTAAAAAAAATAATAAACATTGAAATCTTTTACCAGGTTAAATATAGTTTACATCTTAGAGATCTAGGCAAAACTTTCATATACCGATTGTATTAGGATTCTGTAGAGAAACAGAACCAATAGCAGATTAATATATATGTATATATATACGTATATATATATGTTATTATAGGTAATATATAACATTATCTATAATATTACATATAGATGAAAATATTTATTCTAAAGATTTAGTTCACACATTTATGGAGGCTATGGAGGCTCAAAGTACCAAGATCTGCTTTCTGCAAGCTGGACCCCAAGGAAAGCCAGTGGTACAAATTGGGCAGGTCTTAAAGGCCTAAGGACCAGGAATACCAGGAAAAGATCAGTGATGTTTTATCTCAAGCAACTAGGCAGAAAGGGTTGAATTCTTCCTTTCTCTAACTTTTTGTTTTGATTAGGCCCTCAACAGATTGGATGATACCCACCCATATTGGGGAGTGCAAACTGCTTTACTAGTTCCATCAGTTCAAATGCTAATTTCAAAAGAAATATCCTCACAGAGACACCCAGAAATAATATTTTGCCACATATCTGGGCACCTCCTGACCTAGTCAAATCAACACATTTAGTCATCATCACAGTAATGAAGCAACTGAAAAGCACAGATGTTGGTGACTTGTCCACAGTTACTCAGCTGGAGCAAGGGAAAGTCATGACCCAGGTCCATCCTCTGATGTTTTTTCCATCCCTCACAGGTCAATATTTTGGAGATCGAACAAATAATGCAGACAACTGATTCAAGGCTTGCCTGTGGGTTGCCGACTAGAGACCATGTTCTCTCAGATACCACTCTGTAACAACACTAAGCTTAGTGTTGAATTTTTGATCCATTTATTCTCATGGTTAGTTCTCTCTCTGTCCAATTTTGAGAAGTGGATGTTTTATTTAAGTTTAGACTTCATTTTTCTTCACAAATTAGAGATATTTACTGTTATTTTCAGGGTTCCATTCTGCTAAAAGCCTCAGAAATGTCAAAGGATGTTCAGTATATCTTAAAAGGAGACATTGACAAATTGAAGTGCATCCAAAAGAAGGTGACCAGAATAGTGAGACGTCTGAGAATGTGTCATGTGAGGAATATGTCTGTCATTTTGTGTTCAAGTGTGGTGATGTTGAGTCTGAAAGATGCTCCCCATCCCTGCAGGGCAATGATAACTTCCTTCAGTTATTTGAAGATCTGCCATGTGAAACTAGGATTCTGTATTTTCTGAAGAGTTTAAGAGGGTAAAACTTGAGCCAGTGTGTGACAGGTAAGAAGGCTGACTTCTACTGTATATACACATATAAATTAGTTGGAGTTGTTGCTCCAGACTCCTTTGTTGATGCCAATGGAGCTGCACTGTGGATCCCTTGTGAGCAAAAGCTTGTATCTCCATACTGATTGGGAAACAATGTTGGTGGTCTGTGTCACTTATGACTTGAAGATTGTGTGATTATTTGTCACTGAGCTATCCCCAAATTGATGACAGCCAAACTTCACTTGGTGATTCTCACCTCACTCAGGTGAAGAGCATTTTAGAAAAGGTCATGCTATTTGAAGCTAGTGTTGATGCTGGAACCCCTGGTTAATTGCTCTTGCTGTAGGTAGAGCACAGCTTGAGGTCTTTCCCTTCCTCTCCACCTAACTTACCAGAATCTGGAGCTTTCCCTACAGCGATGAAACAGTATAGCTCTTTAGAAGGCTGTCTGCATTGATCTGTATGAGGGAAGTAGAACATATTTAAAATAAATCCTTGTACCCCCAATCTTTTTAAGTTAACAGTAGGTATTCAGGATGGCTTATATGAAACAAGTGTAATTTAATGAACTACATCTTTGAAAGTGTTACAAGATGAATCAAACCATAAAGTGTGTCAGAGGTTTTAAAATAAATAAAGTAAGTCATGTTTCAGTATATTTGAAATAATGTTCGCAGCAAGGCAACAGACATAAAATGAATATTCTTCCACTTCTCACCTTGATTAGAATAGAAAGTACATATTTAACAGTTATTTTGAGCCTTAAATGTGACTCAAACTACCAATCTAGTTATAGTTTGTCTTTTATCTTTTTTTTTAATGTCAGTAAAGCAGCAGTCAAGGCTTATATTTAGGTTTAATACATATTTCATTGAACATGCAAGTTCCATGATGGAACTCATTTTATTAGACCCTGCACTCAGTACAAAACATCAGTTGCAGAGGGTCGTACCACATCTTTTTAGCTGTCACACAAAAATCTTGCTGAGTGCAGGCTGCAGTGTCTCAGGTTTTTTATTTATACTGGTACTCATTTAGTTTAATCCAAGAGCTATTTCCAAAATGCCTGCACTACACACACAGAGAAAAAAAAAAAAAAACACTTTATCAACAGATAGTCCTTTGCTTTGGAGATGGGAATAGCAGCAAGATTCTCCATGGTAGTGGAGATAGAGGCACACGATGATAATTGATTTAATGAGAAACAGTCTTAATTCTAAGAAAAGTTATTTCATACTAAATGAATTTACCTGTCCTACACTTGTATAGCTAAAATGATATGGGGCTGCTTTGAAGCTCTTAGGTTTTAAAATACAAAGCCAATATCCGAAGCTGGTTAATTTTTCTTACCTAATGTATCTGCATTTATGGAGCTACCTACCGCCAGGTGATAGAACTGTCTTAGGGTAGAGCAGCACCGGTGAGGTCAGAATCTTAAAGTACTACGTCTACACGACTTGAGTAACCTATAGGTAGCCTGTGCTCTCGGTCCACCACTCCACCACCTTTCAAAAACAAGGGTGGGGGGGTGGGCAGGGAAGGAGTCCCCTTTCTTCTTCCATTCCAGAGTTAGCATGTACCATGTATTGAGCTGGAGAAAACAACAGTGAAGATGAACCAAAGAATGGCTCTGGTCCACTAAGAGCTTATAAATGAATGAGAGAAATAGTTGGAACATGAGTAGGTAGATTAAAGATATGGGAAGTCTTTGAGCCCAGGCTAAGGAATTAGAAATAGGGCTCCCTTCATCCCTCTATACCCCACCCCTTATCTTATAGGGAATGGGTAGCCTTAGAAACATTATGAAAAAGGATTGACAGGATTCTAGCTTTGATTTGGAGAATTTAATCTGGTGAAATCAGTGAAGGACTTACAGGAAAAGGAGGCAAGACCATTGTTGGCAGATGACTCAGTTCAGAGTCTGTTATAGTAGTAGAGCTAAGAAAAGGTAGGAGTCATAGGTATGGGGAGGGAGCAACACCCTGTCTTTTTCAGGAAAGCCCATCTATACTCTTTGTATCGTTGATTATAGAAGAATCAAGGTCTGAAATAAGTGGATACCATATATATATATATATATATATATATATATATATACACACACACATATATATGTATGTGTGTGTATATATATATACACATATATTCAAGATAATGTAAGAAAATTGATTAGAAAGCATGGAAGCATTTTAGGAAGAGATTGACTAAGAAAGAGGCTGAAGTCTAAGAAGCCAGTTAGGAAGTGATCAGTAAGATGATAACACAGGGGGATTAAATTTGTTGGATTATTTAGCCTAACAATCCTTTCCCCCTCAGTATTGAACCATCCTCCCTCCCCCCACACACATTTCTATATACAACTTATTTTTCTCTTAACTCTTATCTGAAATTTATCTAAACTTGTCATTTTTATCCCCACACTTGGGTCTTCCACCAGGAACATCCCCATCTGTTTTTGAAGAGAATAAACTTGCTGAATAATTGTTTTGGAAAGATTCTTTAAGTTGCTTTATATTGTGGAACTGCTTAAGTGTTTCTTGACAACATAATGGTTAGAGATAGCATTTGAAAATACAGGTTAAGGAAATGCTAATTTGGGTTTCAGGAGTATGAAGAAAATAAAAACTGCACAGTTCTTGTTAAACTTCTCTTAGAATGGAGCCATATTAGCCTAATGGGAAGAGACTATACCTTTCCTATGTTGTGAAAATTTTTTTGATTTCTTACTGAGTCTGAGTGAAACCATTATTAAACAACAACGGTAATATCAGCTCTTTGGAAATTTCAGTGAACCCCATATGAAGTCATCTCAGAATATAATCTACCAAACTGGATAAGAGTAATTTAATATGCACTTTGAGATGCTATTTTGACCGTGCCACTATTAAGTTTTTCTCAAAATGTATTAAGAATCTTAATTCCAAAAAAATCCCCTTATATGCATATGCATATATGTATTTTTATGTATATATAAAATGATTCCAATAGCTGAGATATGCTTTAGTAATGGTACTCATAATGGGAGAAATGATGAATGTATGTACAACCAATGATGACTGTTTTGTTAATGGGATTTGGAGAAATGCTCATGGAATATATTGCTATTTGAAAATTTGGCTAAAAATGTCAGAGGTGAGCATATCTTTGTTTCATGGGTCCACCATTCTTATAATTTTTCTAAAAAAATTTTTATTTATTTATTTGAGAGAGACAGAGAGTGTGCTAGCATGAATCTGGAGGAAGGGCAGAAGGAGAGGGAGAAGCAGGCTCCCCAGTGAGCAGGGAGCCTTCCTTGGGGCTCAATCCCAAGACCCTGAGATCATGACCTAAGCCAAAGGCAGATGCTTAACTGACTGAGCCACCCAAACACCTCTGGGTCCACCATTCTTAAAACTTATTTCTTTCAATATCTAGTTACGCTTCTCCTGTTTTTTTCAACAATGGTAATAATTTTGCTTTCAGAAAGATCTTCATCAGTAATAAATCCAAGTAACATTTAGCAATGAAATAATCGTTTTCTAAATTTTGGAAGCTAGGACTGGCATTCTGTAGAATTTATAGCGATTTTTCATGGCAAATAATTCTTTTGACATAAATATTTTCCTTTAATAAACTATATAGAACACAATTTCAGTCTTCTGTTTTATAATATTTTTGGCTACCTCAAATATCTTCTATCAAGGAAGGTATATACCTGATTCTTCAAAAAATATTGATTCTCCTTTAGTTATAAAAGTAAGGTCTAGCATACCTGAATTTGAATCTCAGTTTTATCACCTTTAAACCATATAACCTCAAACCAAATCCTCCACCTAAAAGCTCAGCATGTTAATGGCTTATTTAATTTTAGTAAGAATTAATTGAATTAACACTAGCAAAGCATTAATAGAGTATCTGGCTGTTAGTAAATGCCTAAAAATTATGACTTTTTATTAACATTTTATAAATGTATAAATTAAATGAGATAATGTCACATACCTTTGAAATTATATAAACACATATACTTAGCACAGCACATTGTAAGACAATGAGTGGTAACTAAAATTTGTAAGGTAAAAGATTTGGGAAATATAGAAAAATGTGCAGAAGAAAGGAAAATTACCTAAAATTTTATTAGCCAGTAACAAAAAGCCAATGTTTAACTTATTTTGGTCATGTATTATTAAAGTCAAGGGAGTCTGTACTAGGTGACATCAAGATACACATTTATTTTCAAAGCAAGGAAAATCTTTATTTGGAATTACTGATAAATTACAAACAAGAACAGAAGAATGTACAATTTTCTAACTGCTTATTTAGTATTATTGATCTCATAATAATGGCACTTTTTTGAAAAAGGAGATTGTACACTGAAAAAAGTTATCAGTTATAATTCTAATAACATTTTTGTAAGTGGAAAATACACATACACACATGCACCATGAATTAGTCAAGTACTATTTTAAAATCACCTGGAACTGCTACCTGTTATCTGAATTCTTGATACTCAAAGTGTAGTCACTGGATCAGCACCATCAGCATAACAAGCTGCGGTAGATACAAACACTTGGTTTTGCCCTAAACTCATTTAACCAAAAATCTGCAGTTTGATTAATCTGCATATCAATATCACTCATATACCTTTCAATTGGAGAAGCAATGTTTTAAGCCAAATCAAACCAAAGACAGAGGAAATAAATAAAATTTAGTGGGGTTACACATATTCTAGTGGAATGACTCAGATAGGAAAAATTAAAAAGTGTTGCTAGTTAAAACTAATCAAATTTTTATACGTCATTGTGTGTGAGTAAAACCAAAGCATTTGCCCTGTAATAATAATACTGCTGCCTCAATGGTACAAGCTTGCATCAGAGTTTTTGACAATGACTGGTTTCCCTTTTGGCATGTTGTTGGCCAGAGCTACAGATAGGACACAAGGGATTGAAAGAACTTTAAATATTTCACCCTGGCCTGTGCGTACTCACAAAATTCCTGCTCAAATCCAAAATTAATAGTACATGTGTATCAGCTTTTGTGTAGTGGATCCACCCTGGGAGTATTACAATGAAGACTCCTTTAGAAAATTATGTAAAGTAATGCATATAATTACAGTCTTTACTTCTTGTTAAGGAAAAACATAAATCTGTTTTGTTTTTTTAGTGGGAGTTTTAATATCTCAAAAGAACAGGCGTACATGTGGGAATATGAAAAAATGATTCTTTTATGATTTTCTATTTACTAATTCTTTAAAGGCAAGATTCTTTTGTCTTCCTTTCAGGAATGCATAAAAACAAGAATAATTAGTTAGAATATATTTTAACATGTATCCATTCATCCATCCATTCATTCATTCATTAAGCAGGAATTTTTAAGTAGAGGCTATAATCCTGTCCATATGGATTCCACATTCCAGGGAGGAAGGAGATTATAGACAAACAAATTAAAAATACGATTATAGGTTGTGATAGGAGGGGAATATGTTGGGATTTCAGGAAAAACCTCTTTGAGATAGCGACCTGAACTGAGACACTAAGGTATAAAAAGGATCCAACTGCAGTGCATTCCAGGCTTGATTTTCTGAAAAGCAAAGTCCTTTGGTGCTGAGACCAGGATTTATTACGAGAAGAACATGTAGAAGCCCAATAAAAGTGAGAGAAAAACTGTATAATATCTGAAAGGTAGACTGTAGCCTGTTCATGTCAGAGTTTTTAGGCCATGATAAGATAATTGGATTTTATTCCAAGTACAATACAAAGATAAGTAGAATTTTAAGCAGGGTAGTAAAATTTGTGCTATATAGTCTACCCTGGCTGGAGTATGAGCAGCAGATTTTAGATGAGGTCATGAGCAGAATCAGTGGGAATAGGTAGAAGGCTTTGCACAATTCTAGGTAATCAATTATGGTGGCTTCATCTGGTGAGAGAGAGAGCTGTATGGATTCTAGCTATATTTAATGTACATAATTACCATGGAAAAGGAAGTTAATTTAAAAAGATCTTCACGTTTCTGACTTGAGTATAAAGCATATGTGTTGATTTCCTACGAAGTAGGGACTACCTGGGAAGGCATGGGAGGAAATTTAAGAATTCATTATCGGAGTAAATTTAAAAGGTAGTAGATACCTCGGAGATTAAGACAGTGGGCTCTGGGGAAGGTTCAAATCCTACCCTAAGTGGTTAATAGCAGTGGATCTTGAGTAATTTATTTCAGCTGTGCCTCTGTTTTCTCAACTTTAAAAAAAGGGAGGTTAATAATTCCTACCTTACAGTGTTGTTGTAAATATTAGATAATTCCTGTAAAATCGTAAGAGCAGTTACAAGCAACAAAATAATAATTATCATCATTATGAGGGCTTACACAAGGAGTAATGTCAAGTAGAAAAGCTGGCATACAAGTTTGAGGTTTGAAGGAACGTGACTGACATTCTAGTTCTTTTAAGAAAGCAGTACTATCAAATTAACATGTTACATACCTTAAATTTATACAATGTTATATGTCAAGTATATTTCAATTAAGGAAGGTGGAAAGAAAAAGAAAGCTTTTCACCTCATTATACTTACTTGGAGTTAATAAAAACTGTCCTAGGATAGCTTTTACCTTTTTTTTTTTTTTGTCAACTTACCTTTCTCCTTTAACCTTTTCTCTTTCCATGGGTTGTGCAGGAAAGCTGACACAGAGCTAGAAAGTAGCAGAAAAAGAGTCATCAAGACAACAGAAAAGTCAGATTCTAATTAAAAAAGAACATTTCATTTCCCTTTTTCAACTTTACAACTATTCCAAAAGTAGATTTTAGCTTTAAATTGATTGCATTGAAATTTTCTGCATAAATAGACCATAACTATTTTTGATAACAGATTATCAGATTCATCCAATGATTAACTACTGAAACTACAAGGGATAATCTGGGATTTGCCTGTTGACTTCATTGTCAAATTAACCTTTGAAATGGCAGGTTGATTGACTAACATAGCAAAATTACTTTCAGGTCTACATTATAACAAATTATAACAAAATACCATTTTTACTTCTGGAGTGGAAGGCTGATTTCTTTAGCTATATAAATGTATTTGAACATGAGCTTGATCCATTTATCTATTTAATAAAAAAAGAAAGGAATTTAATGAATGCCTGAATGGTAGATATTTTGTCATGTTCTGAGAACATGTCTTTTCTAATAAACACGACAGTGTACTTTTTTCAAGATGTAAAACCCCAAATATGTGAAGTGGCTTAGTCCCTTTTGTTTCTTTAAAGGTTTTTTAAAATAGGTGCTCTGTAAATTTGAATTATTATTGTTGTGGTCATTAATATATAGAGATCCTTCTAGAAGCAAGTGTCCTTTTTTAAACGTTTTTCTTCATTTATTTTTTGGTAGCCTCAAAACGGAGTCATGTAAAGAGGCTCAGAGAAGAACACGAAAAGTGGCCACCATCAGCATGAGGAGCCCAGCAAGTCAGCCTGGTGAGTGGGAAAACTGATGCGTGGTTATCTTTTTCTGTGTGTCAATAATTTTCTGATGAGATTGCTTTTTATGCAAAAGGTCCTCATAGTTTACAAACAAAAATGAGAGCGTCTAAAAGGCGAATGTCTATGACATTGATTCTCATTACCTCAAAGACTCTAGGGGGATGACTTTTTTTTTAATGCTTTTTTACAAAAGATTTTATTTATTTATTTATTTATTTATTTATTTAGTAATATATGGTATTCTTTAATATGTAAATAGCTTACAAGCATAAGCTCTGAGTTTGAGTGCAGGCTGTAAATTATTACATATATATGTAAATATATACATATATATATATATACACACACACCCCATTATAAGATTTTCTTTTTTTTATTTTTATTTTTATTTAAACATATAATGTAACCCCACTCCCCTCTCCAACCCCCCTACCCCCACCCCCCTTAGTTTGTTTTATGACATTAATGGATGGAACTAGAGGGTATTATGCTTAGCGAAATAAGTCAATCGGAGAAAGACAACTATCATATCATCTCCCTGATATGAGGAAGTGGAGATGCAACGGGAAATGGCTTTTGGCAGGAATAGTCACAGCATTTTGTTATAGACAGACTTAGTGTTACAGTCGCTATGTGACCTTGTGAAAGTTGCTTAATTCTTTGAGTCTTAGCTTCCTTGTTTGAAAATGGAGATGATGGGGGCACCTGGGTGGCTCAGTTGTTTGAGCATCAGACTCTTGGGTTCTGCTTAGGTTATGCTCTCAGGGGTCTGAAGATCAAGCCCTGTGTTGGGGTTCTGCTCTGGGCATGGAGCCTGCCTAAGATTCTCTCTTGCCCTCTACCTCTCCCCGACCCCTGCTTGCACAGGTACAAGCTCTCTCTCTCAAAAAAAAAAAAAAAAAAAAAAAAGGCAGGGGGGAGAGGCAAGAAAATGAAGATTATGGTAGTTATCTTGTTATGTTTTCCTAAGAACTAAGTAAGAAACTGTGTATAAACAGTTTCTTTAGCATAGGGAAAGAGGTTTAAGATATAAGACTAATATTTACTGAATACTTTCTGCACCCCAAGTACTAAATGCTGACTACTTTACTGCCTTGTTTTATTGAATACTCACAATGCTTAAGGGTAGAAGCTATTATTATTCTCATTTTACAGATGAAGAAACTGTGCTATTGAAAAATTATGTGACTTGTCCTTAAATCACAAACTGCTCTGATAGTTGAGTGTAGTCCTGTCTAATGCCAAAGTTCCTGTACTTGTATTCATTCAGAAAGTCAACAAACATTTAATGGGTAGCTAACAAATGTCAAGCTTCTCTTAGCTGAGATGCCATGCTATTTCCTGAATGATTATTGCTAAGAATATAATAACTATATATTCATAAGATGCATTATAATTTATAAATAATTTATGAGTAAGTAATTTTGTTTATTATTGATATACCCTATATGGAAGACAAAGTAGGGATGATTATATGTATTTTACAGATGGAAAAATTGAGGTCCCAAGAAGTTAATTGGCTCACTGGGTATCTTACAGGCTCAGTGATCTTCAGACTCCATGGGTTAAGGGTCATGTTTTTGGTGTGTGTGGTTTTTTTTAAGTTTTTATTTAAATTCCAGTTAGTTAACCTAAAATGTATATTTGTTTCAGGGGTACAATATAGTGATTCAACATTTGCATACAAAACACCCAGTGCCCATTACAGCAAGTGCACGCCTTAATCTTCAACACCAATTTAACCCATCGCCCTACCTACCTTCCCTCTGGTAACCATCAGCTTGTTCTCTATAATTAAGAGTATATTTCTTGGTTTGGTTTTCTCTTTCTTTTTTCCTTTGTTTATTTGTTTTGTTTCTTAAATTTTGCATGTGAGTAAAATCATATGGTATTTGCCTTTCTCTGACTGACTTATTTCACTTAACATAACACTCTCTAGCTCCATCCATGTCATTGCAAATGGGAGGATTTCATTCTTTTTTATGGCTGAGTAAAACTCCATGGTATATCATATATACCATATCTTTATCCATTCTTCATAGCATTCTTGATGGCTGTGTGGGCTATTTATATAATTTGACTGTTGTAGATAATGCTGTATAAACTTCGAGATGCATGTATCCCTTCATCCATTCGAATCCATTGCAGACTGTATGTTTTTGCAAACATTAATTAGCAGAGAAATAAAATGATTAAAAGGCAGACACAGAATACATAGGTACACTTATTTATTAATTGTCATTATTCTGCAGACTTAAAATTATAAAATGGCTATAAAAGGTTTTAGTGTTTTCTCTCCATAGTCCAATTCCATACTCCTTCTGGTACGTCTCCTCTCCATAGTCCAATTCCACATTAGACCAGCTAACATTTGCAGATAAACACTAGCCTGTAGACCAGACAGTAAGTCTTACAGCACGGGTAGAGCTAATATGAGGCAAACATCATGTTCAATACCAGACCTTTGTTCTTCAAATCCAGGTGTTTTCATGTTACTCCACAGGCCTCAACATATAGCAAGAAACCTGTGTTATGGTCTAAGGTATGAGAAATTCAAATTCCCAACTGTTCAAATGAAATAGATGCAAGAAAACTGACAATGACAAAATAACTTTAAAGAGTTATAGGAAACAGTCAACATGAAAAAAAGTGGAAAACAATTGAAAGTTTATAGGAATGATTTCTTTTAAATTTACTTATCAGAAATTAAGACTTAAAATTTTTGATATGTGATATATTGTTAAAAGACTTTCTCAAATACGAGGCTTTTTTCTCTTTTCCTTTTTATTTATTTTTGGAAAAGAAAAATTAGGTTGTATTTAGAAAACTGGGACTTATCAGTACCCAAGCAGCATATAGACCTTGTATAATTCTGAGAGATAAAAGTGGAACTTGGCCAGCTATGAAATGAAAATGAACTCATCTCACCGCTATATTGAAGGGACCTGAAAATAAATGTTACTTGTTCATTTCAAAAACTACTAAAGAAAATTGCAGCACTTTTGGTACACAGTAAGATGCATATTGCGTCAGCAATGAAAATTTACTTTGTAAGATGGTTTTGTGGCTTTCTCAGTTTTACTGAAACGGATCCAAATATTTACATGTGCTATTTTATTAATAAGTATTTTGCCATCTGTGTCAAAGTGGTATTGCACAGATGTTCAGGAATAACTTTGGTTGTGAGTAAATATTAGAGGAAGATTGAATTTTTCTCCAAATGATGCTGACGGAATTTTTTTTGTTGTTATAGTTTAAGATACCAGAAATAGTTGTTGTTTTAACGTTCTACCAACTTAACTGTGCTTGATGCAGCTTAAAATGGTTATAAGGGCAAGGAGAAGGGTGGAAATTTATGACAACATTCAAAACTGGGACTTTCAGCCAATCTATTATTATCTTCTGGGGAGATTCCACATGACTAAATAAAAATTCACAATCTGAAGTAGAGCAAACCCATGGCTTTAAATAATATAGACAGATTCTGAGCCCTTCACTTACTTTCAGCTCCCTAACTCCTCTGAGAGTCAAGAATTGTGTCACTGAGAAAGTTTAGTAGTCATACCTGCACACCCCTCTTTAGTCAGTGCCTAAATCCATTCAAGAATTATCCCTCTTGCTCCCTCTGAAAAGGGCAGAGAAGAAGGAAGGACTTAGAGAAGTGTATTGCATCCAAGCAGAAAGTTAGGTAGTCCCAATAGGCATTATATGTGTGGTAATAATATGACCAGAGAGAGTAGTACTATATGTGTGTGTTTCTTTAATACTTATTAGATAAGGATCAGAAGAACAACAGTTGGGAAAGAAGAGTGTCCACAAACATTTTAGCAAAAGTGTTTTATGTGAGGTCTTGCAACTCATTAGAATTTAGGCCTGAGGTTGTTCACAGTCTACTTTTCAACAGTGAAACACAGATGCTTTCTGCTAAAAACCAGGTTGTCAGTAGGATCAAGAGCTAAGAGTCATTCTTATGACGTATTGGTTGAGAAACACTACCCTTCAATAGATTTTTATCACACTTTCTAATCAGTAACAAGCAGTAACAGCAATAACAAAGCCAAACATGGTTTGGATAATGTTTCCTTGACACAGAACATGTAAGCCTCAGAGGAAAAGCAAACGTAGAACAATGAATTAATAGAGAAACAAGAAAATTACTTTAGGAAAACTTTTGTCATCCTTACAAATGCATTGATTGGCTTAGAAATAGAAGCCACAGGAATTGAAAAAGTTGAAATGCAAAGGACTGAAAAGAAACAGAAAATGTAACAGAAGAAGTAAATCTGCCTTTGGCAACAAATAATGTCATCAGATTTATGGAAAGCAAACTGAAGAAGTAGTCCTAGAATGCAAAGGACCAGGAAAACTGAGAAAATGATGAGAGAAAAAAATGACCAAGATGGAAAAGAAAAATTAAGCACGCAGATGGTTATTTGTGAACAAAGAGAAAGAGAATAAATAGAAGCAAAGCAGTCATCAAAGAATCACTAGGGAGAAAAAAATCTTGCCTAAGAAAGAGATAGGAAGGGTTTCTACAACTCTAGATTTCATTTACTAACATGTGAGATTTTTGTCATATTGTACCAGAATTTCCTGTTTAAAAATTAGGAAAATCCAATGGTAAACAGACCAATATTATTTTGAATCTGATGGTTTTGGGGGTTTGTTTGCTTGATTGTTGTTTAGTGTTTCCTGCTTCTAGATTATAGGTGTTTGTCCTATTTAGTCTTCCTTGTTTTCCTTAAACAATTTTGGTAATTTGTGTTATCCTAGAAAAGCTATCAATGCAGAGTAATTGTTCATGCATGAACATATATTTAGAAAGAAAAAAAAAGACTCAGTGTCAATGCACCAGTGGAATAATTAAGTGGTTTTAATTTTTTCTCTAAGTCTCTTCCTTTTTTTTGACATATAAAATAATCATATATCATTGGTCAATTAAGGCTTTTATTGAAATATACTTAAGAACAGTACACAAATAATAGGTGAACAGCTCAATAAATTATCACAAAGCCCAGAAATATGCGTCATAACCCCTCAAATTAGGAAATAAAATATAACCAACAAAATTAAAGGTGCTCTTTTTTCTTTCTAATCATAAATCCCAATCATCTCTAAGCTGGGCACTTTCTTGAATTCTGATACTGTACATTATTTTACATTTTTTGAGTTTTATGCAAATGGACTGATAGACTTTGTACTTGTGTGGCTTATTGATCTCAATATTATTTATGTGATATTTCTATGTACAGCAGTAATTTAATTTTCAAAGTATATACTATTCTACTGTGGCCTGTTTGTGGTGCTTCCAGCCACATACATGTCTTTTGGGGCATATATGTCCACATTTCTGTTGGATGTATGATTATTTATGTGTGATTTATATGTTCATTTTTAGTAGATAACTGATCATTTTCTGAACTTGTATACTAATCTATATTCCCACCAGCAGAGGATATGAATCCTTACCAACACTTGGTAATTATCAGGGATTTTTATTTTAGCCATTCTGGTGGATGTGCTGTGGTATCCTATTGTGGTTTTAATTGACGTTTATTTTCATAATGACTGATAATTGTGGTGTTGCTACCCCAGATCAACAATTCCCTTGGTACTCCCAAATTAAAAGGCAAATGGAGACTTAGAGGAGGTATTCAGAAAGATGACAGTTTTATCTACCTCGACTGAATGAAGATTTGATCTGAAGAGACCTAAAATTCCCCTCTACCTAGGAAAAAAAATTTTAAGTATGTAATAACATATGTTATCAAATGTGTGTAAGGCCAACAACCTCATTCAAATTAAAATTCAGCTGACCAATTTTCTGAACTTCTACTTTCCCTTCAGCTAATTAATAGAATGCAATCTATCAATTTTGTCTTGTTTCATTGGGTACAGACCAGTCTTATGACAGTAGGATCACAGCTGAATGGTGATGATTAGAGTTTCTTTAAGAGAGCAATTGCACACTCCATTTCTGTGTTGGGAAAACTAATTATTTGTCCAGCCATTTGAAACTAGGGATGGCACATGGGCAATAGGCATGAAAACAGTCCAGGAGGGGAGCGTTCATGTCAGATTTTGACAGAGGGACTAGCTAGGTTTTTCACCTAAGCAGCAAGTGTGACAGCTCCATCACTTTCCAGGCATTTCCTCTGGTGGCCTATGCAATGGTTCATTTGCTTCCAGTACTATTAGTTTTCAAACAGTATGAGAGCTTGGCTGATATGTTATTGAGACAATTTAGATGTGCATAATCTGATATTATGTTGTGAAGTGGCATGTTTTATTTTTAATGAAACCATATTATCAGAGATTAGCTAGATCAGATTTGTGGTTGCGGGGGGGAGGGGTTGGGTGTTGGATGAATGTGACCAAAAGACACAGACTTCTAGTTACAAGATAAATAAATAGTGGAGATATAATTTACAACATGATGAGTGTAGTTAACACTACTGTATGGTATATTTGAAAACCATTAAGAGACTGGATGTTAAGAGTTTCATACACGAACCTCGATCATATGCAGACATTCTACTCCCATACAGCTTACCACCCTTGTATACATAGTGTGTATCCATTAACATATGTTTATAATTATTTTTTTATGAATTTGTCTTTAAGTCTTACAGAAAACAAAGTGTGAAGTCATAAACCAAAATTACAATAATACTGTTATTTATATTTGTTTGTATATTTACTTTTACTAGAGAACCAGTAAGTCTTCATGTCAGCATCATCCCTACTATATTGTTTGCTACTCTAAAATACGATGGAAGGGAGAAAAGACTGAGATTAAGAGTCAACCAAGTTGAAGTTATTTTTATTGGTAGATCAAATCCTCCTATTTTGTCTCTGTGTCTTAGCACCAGAGTTAGTCTGGAATTAATTCTTTGTAAGCAATAATTTTAGTAATGTTTAATCAATGTCTAGTGCCCTTCACATGGTTAAGCAATATACATATGGTATAGAGTGTCTGGGTAATTATACTTATGCCTTTTGTTAGATTTAGTAAAAGAAAGAAAACTGGAAAATCAAGTAGCAGTTTGATGAAATCAGTGCTCTACTAAAAGTCTCAGGTAGTGAGCTATTAATAAATTTTCCATAGCCTTGTTCTCCCCCTAAAATAAAAACCTGACCTATGGTCTTAACTAAGAATTTCTTAAAGCATTTATTAACAAAAGAGTAAAGAGAATTGAAAGGAACATGGAGATTATGATCCATTCATTCAGGCATGTCCATTTTCCCCAAGTTGTACCCTGATGTCATTTATAGATTTCTCCTGGAAAAATGGCTTTCAAAACAGGAACACTTGTAATTAGTTTTCCATAAAGTATGTTTAACCTCTGCTAAAGACACAAAATCACTGGACATATCAGTTAGTAAAGAAAATGAAAAAAAAAATAGTGGGAATTATTAAAAAGGGAAGATATGAATTCCCATTCATCCAAACAGCTATAACATAAAATTTATATTTAATTTTATATTCATGCATGTTTATTCTTCAAGAAAAATGAACATATAAAAACCCTTCAGAATGTATTATTTTCCTGGTAGAAAAAACAAAGAGAAGTAGTTATGTTGTAACATTGGAATGGAGTTTATGTCAATTACTATAAAGCTTAGATTCTGTGATACACAGAATTCCTTTGCTTGCTTACTTAGAAGGAAAAAATATCAAACTTGGTGCTCTGAAATCAGGGTTCATCGCATAGACTAGTAGGATTGTGAACTGAGAAAAGTTTCCCTGAACAGAATGCCATTTTCTTTCCAACCCTAAGTGGTAGGGAAATGTTTTATCTTGATGAATTCTGTAGAAAGTCCTAGCAAGATATTGATGGAGAAAATTATAGAAACATTCTTGATACAATGTCACTGATGGATTCTTATCTTATAGAGGCATAATATGAAGTACATTAAAATGAAAACAAGCTTGTTTCCTGTAACTTCAAATAAAAAAATAATAATTTTTATTAGGACAGGAAGAAGTGACTATAAGATACTTTAAATGTATAGGTTCCATTAAAATTTTTTTCCTGTCAATTGTACTCAATTAAAACAGCTAACATAGGGGCGCCTGGGTGGCTCAGTGGGTTAAAGCCTCTGCCTTCGGCTCAGGTCATGATCCCAGGGTCCTGGGATCGAGCCCCGCATCGGGCTCTCTGCTCAGCGGGGAGCCTGCTTCTCTTCCTCTCTCTCTCTCTGCCTGCCTCTCTGACTACCTGTGATCTCTGTCTGTTAAAATGAATAAAATGAAATCTTTAAAAAAAAAAAAAAACAGCTAACATAGACTTATACTAATCACTATGTAATTCCTTCACTTCTTTTTTTTTCGTCATTGACTTATAAACTCTGATAGCTCAGTTTGGCTCCTCCCTCTCATGGAAACCATATCAACTGAGTGTTTTTTCCACACAACTACACAAACTTAAGGGCACATGTGCGCACATGCGTGTGTGCGCACACACACACACACACACACACACACACAATTGTCTGTAAGTTCAAGCAAAAAAAATGATTTTGCATTTATGGCAGCTCAGATGACCTTTCTACAGACCATTCTCTTCTAACTTCCAAGGCTAAATCCTTTCTATTTAACTCATGTAACTTTGTCCTTTCCTCAGCAGAAATGAAAATACTAATATCCCGATAATCCAAACTATCTATAGGCCATATTAGAAGATAGGTGAATGTTTTCCTCATATTCACTTTTTATTCCTTTTTTTCAATGTGGTTTTTTGTTTGGTTACTTTTTTGTTTGGGGGTTTTTTTGGTTTGTTGTTTGTTTGTTTTTGCCTTGTGATGCAGTGTTTTTCTTCTGACATCTCACTCCTTTAATAAATCAATTATATTTTAAGTATCAGATAAAAAGAATTTGATAAATTACCTCATATTAAGTTGAAATTAATGGTCAGGCTCTACTTTATAATAGCATTTTCCTTTAGTAAGGAATATTGCATATCTATGCAAGAAATTATAGACTCTCATGAGAGAAACTAGAGGTGATATTTAGTTGCTCTAAAACTTGCATGATCATAAAATTTGTTGTCCAAACTCAGAAATCCTTGATAGTGAAAAGGGCACTATTAATAATTGCATAGGGCTAGCAGTGTAAACTGGAACTGTGCCTGGCCAATCAGAGCAGATGGTCCTCCAACTTGCAATGTCATTTTCTAGCCTAAGTTTCTCCATCCAGAGTATCCAGCCCTTCATGTGGTTCCCACAATTTAAAGACATATGCTGTTTGGAAAACTTCAAGTCTGAGCAATGAGGGTATTGCTCATTAAGGTGTCCCTGAGATGACTTAGAAATTTTAGGATAGGCAATTTTCCAAATATTTGTACAGAAAATATGGTCAGTATTAGTATGGTATGTGGTTAACACAGCATGTGGTCCCTTGCAAAATGTACTGATCTTGAGGCCTACTCATTTCTATTCTTCAAAAGTTGAGTTATGATATAAATCCATGTTACTTCATTGAGACTCCTTGTCCATAGAGTGGTGCAAGGAAGTAATTAGAAAAGAAGATGCTTAATAATATTTCCAGCACTGAAAATTAGTGATTTGTTTATGAGTCTGAGCAGGAGTTATGATAAGCTTTCCTGTTTCCAGTAAATAATACCACAAACTAAAAAAGTCATTTATATACAATTGATGTGAATTTTTAGACCCCTCGAATAATGATTGAAGAGGAAGGTGACAGAAACCTTCAACTCCATGCCCCCTCCCCAAGTTTGGTATATTTATTCATGTACCAAGTATGCTTATTGTCTGTTGAAAATGAGATGCTATTTAAAACTCCAGTATAAGATTTTTTTGGTGAGAGTATGATGAATGTTAGTGCAGCATGTGACCCATTTATTGATCATGAAATATAAATAAGGGCACTAGTTTTTGTTTTATTGACTCCTAAAACATGATTTAAAGCATGTTGTCTCTAATAATTTTGTATTATTTACACTGAAAGAAGAATACCATTCTGGGGACACTGGGATGGCTTCTGACAATAGTAATGACTGCGTTAATTGTTCTCTTTGCCTATGCAGTAATGGGTATGGTTAGATTCTCTGGGAACTTCTCTCAGTTTCTCTGGTTCTAAAATAAAAAAGTAGCATGAACTAGGACTAAGGTTAAGCAAAGATAAATATAAATATTGGTATTAAGTTAGGAAACTTCAGGAAAGAAACTTCAGCAGAGAACCAATACAGTTTTAGAAGCTAACAGATCACATTTCAAATTTTGGCCCCACTGATCCCACTGATACTGGCTTTGTAACCTTAGACCCGATTACTTATCTTCTTTGAGCCTTAGTTCCCTCACATGTAAAATGGACTGTTTCTATTTTAGTCATGGAATAGTTGAGAAAATTATATAAGATAAGTAAGTAGAGCTGTTGCAGTCACTATAATATTACAGATCTCATACCATTTCTTGCTTGAGTATCTTGAACAAATACAATCAGGCACTGCTACTTCAACCACTTTTCTTTGGATCTTGATATTTTTTCTTAATCTTTTTCTATAGTAGACTCTTACAAACTATCCCCATGCCCTTGCTACCCTCCCACCCACAGTGAAATCATTAATGACACTAATTTGTCAGCTCTGCTGTCAGGCTAGCTGATTTATCAGCTGGTGGGAGTAACTCCTATTTTTCAGGACACCAGTGCCAAATATTTGATACTCAGTAGACCAATTGCTTTGCATCCTAAAGAATCCATTATTATTTTTAATTGTTTTTCAGGTTTTTTTAGTCATTTTATTTATTTATTTATTTATTATTTTATTTATTTATTTATTTATTTTATTTATTATTATACTATTTATTTATTTATTTAGTCAGTTTATTTGTTGCAAAAATTGTTGCAAAATGTGTTCAACTAATGAATCATTGAACATTATGTCAAAAACTAATGATGTACTATACCTTGACTAATTGAATTTAAATTTTAAAAAGATGATTTTGGGAAAGGAAAGGAAACAAAAGAGAACAAAAGAGAAAAGAAAAGAGAGAAAATGACTAGGAGGAACCCTGTAGATTTTTAGGCAGTGAACCTACTCTGTATAATACTTTAACAGCAGATACATGTCATTATACACTTGTCAAAACTGAGTGCACAGCTCAGAATGAAACTGGAGGTAAACTTTACACCTTAGCTAATAATAAGGTATCAACATCGGCTCATCAGTTGTAACATATGTATCACACTAATGCAAAATGTTACTAATTGGGGAAACCCGATGTGGAGGTAGGGAGATATGGA
Source organism: Taxidea taxus jeffersonii (assembly GCA_003697995.1). Taxonomy (NCBI): domain Eukaryota; kingdom Metazoa; phylum Chordata; class Mammalia; order Carnivora; family Mustelidae; genus Taxidea; species Taxidea taxus. Next base: position 12,405 of record ML109410.1, on the reverse strand, counting down.
CCATCTGTATTTCCTACTCGTTTTTTTTTTTTTTTCTGTAAACCTAAAACCACCAAAAGAAATATAGTCTATTTAAAACAACAATAACAACAACAACAAAGTGTTACGATCTTTGACAGGATAAATGAAAATGTAAGATGTCTTACAAGGCTAGAGCATACCATTTTCCAAAAATCCCCCAAATAACTGACAATGAGGGATGAATAGTTGGGGGGAACATGGAGGTTTTGGAAGACTGCTTGTATAACACTTTAGGCTCCCACTGAGGTCGATCAAGAATTGTCTTATTATCTCAACATTGTGTAATATGTTCCAAATACCCATCTGGAACATTATTTTGATTTGTATTCCTTTAGAATCAACTTCAATTTCCAGTACGCTCTTCTATCATTTTATGTTGTTATAGAGGTGAATCAAATATTTGTGGCAGATCAGATTTCTCTTTGTACTGGGGGGAAAAAGAAAAAGAAGATGACAACAAGGAAGGAGAAGCAGGAGTGAATCATACTATAGTTGCAATGATATTTAGGTACTTTTAACCCATGTCAATTAATTTTTTAAGTTCCTCAACTTTTAAAATTAATTTTTAATAAAATTGTAATTAAGAGGGAAAGAGACATGGGGTTCTAGACATTTTAAATCTATTTGCATTATGAGGTAGAGTTCTTGACAACTTCTCTTTTTTCTAAATTTTTATTTAAATTCCAGTTAGCATACAGGGTAATATTAGTTTCAGGTGTACAATACAGTGAGTGATTCATCACTTCCATATATCACCCAGTCGTCATCAGAGCAAGTGCACTCCTTAATCCGCATCACCTTTTTAACTCATGCCCCCCTCGCCTTCTGTCTGCTAACCATCAGTTCTCTATAATTAGGAGTCTGCTTCTTGGTTTGCCTCTCTCTCTTGTTTTTTCCTTTGCAGTGTTTATAGCAACATTACCTAAATAGCCAGGTTATGGAAACAGCCCCAAAGTAGTTCATTGACCTGATGAATGGATAAAGAAAATGTGGAATACATATATATATATATGTATTCCACATCATATATATGTGTATATATATATATGTATATGTATACAAACACACACACACATACATCTTCTGTATCCATTATGGATTATTGTATTAATGGATTATCCATTATAATGGATTATATATAATGGATTATTACTCAGCCATAGAAAAGAATGAAATCTCACCATTTGCAACATGGTTGCAGCTAAAGAGTATTATGCTAAGCAAAATAGGTCAGTCAGAGAAAGACATATGCCATATGATTTCGCTCATGTGGAATTTAAGAAAGATAACTTATCTTTTCTTAACTCTCACCACTTCCTCCCCCTTGCAACATATCCTGCAGACTGGGAGAAATATCTTAACCATGGAATACTATCCATCTTGAAATCCCTTCTCAAATACCTATACCCTAAAGGAATTAATTCCCAAAGGGAGAAGTAAGAGGTCATGTCATAAATGTACTTTATTTAACATTGTCTTTTCATTGAAAGAAACTTTTTCTACCTGCATGACATAAATATTTCAGTTTCCTCATTTTTTTTCCCTACTGTGCTCCATTCTTATGAGTAATCCTAGTTGCATCTTTCATTTTTAGGAAGTAACCTATAATCCAGATTTTAAAAAGCCTTGCTCTACTGCAAGACTGTTTTCACTATTGGAAAATATGTTTAGGTTTAGCTAGATATTTCTTTTTTTTTTTTTTAAGATTTTATTTATTTTTTTGACAGAGAGAGATCACAAGCAGGCAGAGAGGCAGGCAGAGAGAGAGAGGAGGAAGCAGGCTCCCTGCCAAGCAGAGAGCCCGATGCGGGACTCCATCTCAGGACCCTGAGATCATGACCTGAGCCGAAGGCGCCCTAGCTAGATATTTCTAATAGTTCTCAAAAAGTTTGCAAACACACCCATCTTTCACTTATCCAGAGGTTATTTATTTTACAACCTTGACCACCAGGGACAGGGCTTAGATTATAAAGGGATTCTGAGATTTAAGGACAGGTAGATACCACACCTCATGTGGGGTTTTCCACACTATATATTTGCTCTTATATTAAGCATAATTCTAACTTGTTCTATCATCTGGTTTTCCAGACTACAGAGAATTGGAAAGGCAGAGTCTGTTTAAAGTATATGTACTAGCAGCATTAAAAAGGGACAGCTGACAGAACAGCAATGGATAAAATAAAAGACACTTAAGTGCACAGATTAGAAAATTTACAAAAAATGAAATTACTGTGATACTGATGTAAATCCTTTAGACAGCAAAAAATAAATATATGTCTATTTTTTATGTTTAAGAAAGACATGAATATGTGATACCCTTTTAAAATTTAAAAATTTTAAAATTGATTGATGCAAGTCAGCTACTGGTTTCTTATGGACATGTTGGTTCATGTTTATAAGTTGTCTTGAGCAGCTTCAGCCGCTATTTTATTTGGGAGTTAATATGCACATATACTATCTTTACTTCAAACTGCAACGTAAGATGATATTACAATAAGATCAGTACAGAAATGTGAAGTCCTCCAAATATTGCTACTCTTTTAAGAATGCCAGATGGTCAATACAGTGTTTTCTGAGAATCTTCTATGGACCAGGAATAAGGATTCTAAGAGCCCAACTGTGAACAAGACATTAGCCTAACATGGAGGAGCAAAAGTCTATATTTGACCCTGGGTCCACACTAATCTTCATGCCAAATGTCCTTTTACCCAGTCACAAACTTTAAATGAGGTAATATAGATGGAATTTTGTGGCACCTGGGAGAGGCTTAATCTGTGTTCATTGGTATGATTCAACTCACAGTTCCATTTATTCTTCTACCAACACAATGAGGTGAAGATTACTACAATCCCCATAGACCATCCACGGGTTACTAAATATCTTGAACTCAGCTTCATTAACTGTAAACGAGGTATATAAAAATACCCAGCTTATGGGCTTATTGTAAAGATTCAAGAAAAACAATTACATATGAAATACATAGTATTTGCATTGAGTGTGCTCCATCCTAGTCTTTCATTTTTAATGTTATTTATTTTAATTCCAGTTTAACTAACATCAGTGTTATATTATAATATAACATACAGTGTTATATTAGTTCCAGGTGTATAATACAGTGATTCCACATTTCTACAGATTACTCAGTGCTGATCAAGATATGTGTATTCTTAATCCCCTTCATCTCTTTCACCCATCCCCCTACCTACCTCTCATCCGGTGACCATTTGTTCTTTGTACATTGAGTCTGGATTTTGGATTGTTTTTTTCCTTTGTTTACTTGTTTTTTTTCTTAAATTCTACATATGAGTGAAATTATATGATATTTGTCTTTTTCTGACTGGCTTATTTCCCTGAACATTAAACTCTCTATACTGATCCATGTTGTTGCAAATGGCAAAATTTCATTCTTTTTTATGGATGAAATATATTCCTGTGTGTTTATGTACCACCTTTTCTTTATTCATTTACCTATTAATGGACACTTGGGCTGGCTCTTATACTTGTAAATGATGCTGCAGTAAACATAGGGGTGCATATATCCTTTCATATTAGTAGTGAGATTACTGGATCATAGTGTAGTTTTATTTTTAATATTTTGAGAAACTTCCATACTGCTTTCCACAGTAGCTCCACCAGTTTGCATCCCCACCAACAGTGCACAAGATTCCTTTTCCTCTACATCCTTGACAACATTTGGTGTTTCTTGAATTTTTGATTTTAGCCATTCTGACAGGTTCAGGTGATACTTCATTGTAGTTTTGATTCGCATTTCTCTGATGATCAGTGCTGTTGAGCATCTTTTCATATGTGTCTTGGCTATCTGTATATCTTCTTTGGAGAAATGTCTGTTCATGTCTTCTGGCCATTTTTAATTGGATTGTTTGTTTTTTGGATATTGAGTTGTACCAGTTCTTAATATATTTTGGATAATAACCCTTTATGAGATAAGCCATTTGCAAATATCTTCTCCTATTTGGTAAGCTGTCTTTTAGTTATGTTAGTTGTTTCCTTTGCTGTGCAGAAGCCTTTTATTTTGATGAAGTCCCAATAGTTTATTTTTGCTTTTGCTTCCCTTGCCTCAGGAAACTTATCTAGAAAAATGTTGCTACAACTGATGTCAGAAAAATTACTGCCTGGGTTCTTATCTAGGATTTTACGGTTTTAGTTCTCACATTTAGGTCCTTAATCCACTTTTTGTTGTTTTTGTTTTGTTGGGATGGACATTTTATTTTCTTTTTTATTTATTTTTAGGTATTTATTTAAATTCCAATTAGTTAACATACAGTGTAATATCATTGTCAGGTGTACAATGTGTATACTGTAAGGAAGTGGTCCAGTTTCATTCTTTTGCAAGTAACTGTCCAGTTTTTCCAACACCATTTATTGAAGAGACTGCCTTTTTCTCATTGGATAGTCTTGCTTCCTTTGTCAAAGATTAATTGATAATATAATTGTGGGTATATTTCTGGGTTTTCTATTCTGTTCTATTCATCTATGTGTCTGTTTTTATGCCAGTATCATATTGTTTTGATCACTACCATTTTGTAATATATCTTAAAGCCTGTAATTGTAATACTTCCAGCTCTGCTTTCATTTTTCAAGGTTGCTTTGGCTATTTGGGATCATTTGTTTTAGTTCTGTGAAAATGCTGTCAGTATTTTTGTAGGGATTGCATTAGATGTGTATGTTGCTTTGGATAGTAGACATTTTAACAGTATTTTTTCTTCCAGTCCATGAGCATGGATTGCCTTTCCATTTCTTTGTGCTGTCTTCAGTTTCTTTCATCAATGCTTTATAGTTTTTAGAGTACAGATCTTTCATCTTTTTAGTTAAGTTTATTCATAGGTATTTAACTATTTTTGGCGCAACTATAGATGGGATTGATTCCTTAATTTCTTTCTGCTCTTTCATTATTAGTGTATAGAAACAAAATGCATTTCTGTACATTGATTTTGTATCCTGTGACTTTACTGAATTCATTTATCAGTTCTAGTGATTTTTTTGAATAGAGTCTTTGGCTTTTCTATATTAAGTACCATGTCTTCTACAAATTTTACTTCTTCCTTACCAATTTGGATGCCTGATTGTGGTGGCTAGGACTTTTAGTACTATGTTGAATAGAAGTGGTGAAAGTGGACATCCTTGCCTTTTTCCTGACCTTAGAGAAAAGCTCTGTTTTTGCCCATTGAACATGATGTTAGCTGTGGATTTTTCATATGAGGCCCTTATTATGTTGAGGTATGTTCCTTCTAAACCTACTTTGTTGAGGGTTTTTATCATGAATGCCATTGTATTCTGTTAAATGCAGATTTACAGAGGATCAGATAAAAGAGAACATGATGGCATAATTTGTTTTGTTTATTTTTTACAGTTTAGTTATATCATTATTCTCATAATTTAAGAGTAATTTACTTTTATGCAAATTAATGCAAAAGTATTTTTGCAGTGTACTGTTGAGAGTGTTGGAATAGAATATACATTTACTGGTGCCAGGATTTTATTTTATGGATGATTATTAAACAAATCCTTGTTGTTCCCTGGAATTCTTTTCTGCATTGCAGAATCATATTTCACATTTGGGCTCCATATCTTTTTAACAGCTTGCCCCTATTTCCGAAATCCTCTAAAAATAAGCACATATCACTTTAGACTCCATGGCTGCTTTTGACTTTTTCTTTTTTTTAATTTTCATAGTACCTAATTTTGGGGCAGTGTTCAAGATGGATGGTGTAGTTAGAATGTGTAGCCAAGGCAGACAGTCAAGAGCAGGTAGTTGATCTAGGAAGTTTCAGGAGTAGGATGGGGGAGAATGTGAGGCTATGTCTGTGAAGAGTTAGGTAAACCTGACAGTGATCATTAAACAGGAACCAGAAGCAACAGATCCCAGGGAGAAAGTAGTAAGGAAGCACTCACTGGAAAATTACTTTGGAGAAGGATTCTTAGGTCCTAAGAGGATCACTATGACAGAGTTTTAGGTTCAAAGCCTCTTGAATTATTGGCAATATTTCTAGATACGAAAAAAAAGATATATTAACAGTGATTCAGTTGCTATAACTGAAATGAGGGCATTCTTCATTAAGCAAAATAATAGTTTGTCATGGGACAAATAACAAGGTTGAAATGAAAATGATAGGAAATTTAGTTAATCAGCAGATGGTTTTTGATTTCTGAACATGTGCATCACACTATATTAGGCATGAGGATGTATAAAAATGTAGTAGAGTATTGATTTAGCCTTCTAGAAATTTGTAATACAGTTGCAGAAATATCATTCTTCATTCCAAAGAAATACAATATTTAAATAAAAACTTCAGAGAAGTGTTTGTGACAAATTGTTTGTTTGCTCCTGAGACATATGACATCTGGTACATTATGTGAACTAGAGCTAAAAGAACAATTTGTTGTTCATCTCTTAAAAGTAATCCTGCCAGTTCATAAATTCACTTCAAGTCAATTTTCCCAGTAGTTTTCTCCTTACATACTATAAACCTGAGCAGCATTGAGAGAAATTGATAATTATAGTCTCCTTTGTAATTTGCCTTGTAAAATCTTCTCATTAAGATTCACTTTGTGGTACCCTGCCTGGATTGCTTATTCTTTTCAATGAGAATGCTTCGGCCGAGTTGTGTTACTAATCAAAGTGTATACCTCCAAGCAACTTTTTCTATGAGGGGCAAAGAAGTAGTGATGATACAAGAGAAAATGAAGCCATTAATGTGAAATCTATATATAATGTTGCTTCTTTTTTCCATGGTGGAAAAGCTAGTTTTAGATTTCTGGAAATAGTGTTTACATAAAAACGTTCTTTGTGACTAGGTGACAATATTGAGATAACAAGATTATGACATGATTTAGTCTCATTAATATATCTTAAGACTTTACTGTTTGCTTTGCCAACATTTCAGTCCTCCTTGAACAGCCTTTTAAAAGTTTTTACTATACATACAATGAGATGTGTAACAGGTCCTGTGCAAGAGAGAAGGTTGTGTTCTTATGGAAGAGGAATGTCATATACAGAGATTTTTTTAACCATGGGACAGATCAGGGTTTCTTTTATCTCCGTCACTTTATACCTGTCCCTGATGCAGTACTTGACTGTTTCCTTTTGGAATTAGCTCCCCAAAAGATCATGTTCACTTAAGATTTAAGTGGCTACTTAATATCACTTCAGCAATTTCAGGGAAGTGCTCTCTCACAGATTGTAGAAAATTGTTTTTGCTTCCCTGGTTTTGGAAGCTTCCAAACTAAAGAAATGGTGAGGAAAAGACAATATTTAGAGAAGAAAGAGTCAAACATTATTTTGAATACAGGCCCATGAGGAATAAATATAAGATGACTTAACAGCATGTGTGTGTGTGTGTGTGTGTGTGTGTGTGTGTTAAGACCAATGATCCTTTGTAATGGACATAGTTTCCCCCAAAAGAACCTTTATTCCAAATCATTTATTTTTTTTTAAAGATTTTATTTATTTATTTGACAGACAGAGATCACAAGCAGGCAAAGAGGCAGGCAGAGAGAGAGGAAGGGAAGCAGGCTCCCTGCTGAGCAGAGAGCCCGACGTGGGGCTCGATCCTAGGACCCTGGGATCATGACCCGAGCCGAAGGCAGAGGCCCCAACCCACTGAGCCACCCAGGCGCCCCCCAAATCATTTATTTTTATAAGCATTCCTTGAATTAAAAACTTTAGGTTAACAAATATTCCATATGTTTATATATTCAGTTTGTTCCATGCATACAGAAAAAAGAATCGTCATGGGTCTCCCAGATGGTAGTTTGAAATGAAGAGAGAAAGATGGCCTTGGCTCCAATGGGTATATCACTGGACAGTTTCTCACAGAATTAAAATAGTCACTCGTCTGTACTCTGCAAAGTGAGCAGTCAGAATTGAGCAAACCTCTTATATGAAAAGAAACTTGAGAAAGCCCAAATTTTTCTTTTCGTGTTCTCTCTAAATTTTTAATTTTTCCCTTTCCACCTCATAAATACCTCTGAGGTAGAAAACACAGAATTGTGGACACTCCCAGAAAAGCCCATGAGGCCATAGGTGAGGCAGCCCACTGTAGAAATAACTCTTGGGTTAGAGGTAGAATAGAAATCAATGAATAAGCTGAAGAGTCAGGCCAACCTCTGTAATCATATTTGCGTTGAATCTGGCACTGACCAGCATGTGAATTCAACAGTTATTTTAATTTGCTTATCTGTAAAATGGTGACACCAATAGTACTTACCCTAAATAAAGTTGGTGTGGTGACTGACAGTGTAATGCTTATAAAACATATAACACAGGGGCGCCTGGGTGGCTCAGTTGGTTAAGCAGCTGCCTTCGGCTCAGGTCATGATCCCAGCGTCCTGGGATCGAGTCCCACATCGGGCTCCTTGCTTGGCAGGGAGTCTGCTTCTCCCTCTGCCTCTGCCTGCCACTCTGTCTGCCTGTGCTTGCTCTCTCTCTCTAATAAATAAATAAATAAATAATCTAAAAAAAAAAAACATATAACACAATACCTAGCATAAAATGAACACTAAAAAATTACTAGTCATTACCACAAGAATGAAATGCACTAACAAATTCCATTTTTTGAGAAACAAAAAGTCTGAAGATAAAAATGAAGGGAAAGAAAGTACATGGGGAATACAGAACGCAGAAGTACAAAAATGCTGAGCTCAGTCTTTCAAGATGGATGTATCCAGCTGATACATGAGGCCCTTCCAGGTCCAAGATCAGCATGAGCAGAAAGAATAGAAAACACATGGATAAAAAGTTCCATGGTGTGGGCAGGGAACTACAACATGGTTAGTATTACAGGTAGACTGTGTAAGTTGGGGGAAGTGGGAGATGTGACTTCAGAACTACGCAAAGGCTGTATTTATTTGTGTACATAGTTTATGCCTGTCCTTATGCAAAGCAGAATGCCATTGAACAGGTATAATCAGAGTAACCTGACCTATTTTCCCAGACTGTTATGAGAGCAGAGATTTAAATAATAAATACAGTTCTGTTGGGATAGTCCCTTCTTGAAACTCTTTCATTGTGCTGTTAGTATTTTTTCTTTAAGTTTTTATTTATCTGTTTGAGAGAGAGACTGAGAGCGGGGGCGGGGGGGGGCACAAGCAGGGAGGGAGGAAGAGGGAGAAGAAGACTCCCTGCTGAGCAGGGAGCCCAAAACAGAACTCCATCCCAGGACCCTGGGATGGTGACCTGAGCTGAAGGCAGATGCTCAACTGACTGAGCCATCCAGGTGCCCAGTAATTTTTTTTTTTTTAATCTACTTTTCTATCCACCCATCTATTTTCCTCTTAGGTTTCTGATTTGAACTGCATTCCTGCACTCATGCATTGATTTTGATTGTGTGCTTTTGTTATTTATCATTTAACAACAAACTTGTTTTATTGCTTTTTATATAACTTTCTGGTAAGCACAGAAGAGGAAGGGTAAATTTGTCTTCTTTATCGTCATGCAAGCATTTAGATAGAAAATCATACCTAATGTTCAGATTACTTTGTAAGTTAAAATTTTCTTATAAAATATATTGGATTTAAATGTAAAAGTCTATTCCCCACTTGTAGAAATGTGTTATCAGTTAGGACAAAGAAAGAGCTACTTAAATAGTCTAATATATAACAGCAGACATGCAATCCTTGTATTCTGGAAAAATTGTGAACTTAGGATCGCATCAAATGTTAATGTTTTTTGTTCTCTCACCAATGCCTCTCATCATGATTCTCCTATATAATTCATATTCTCTCTGTCTGGCAAGCACGATGATTTCCTACATGCCAAACAGAAGGGAAATTTAATTTTAAATTTGGGAAATGGAAAAGCAATAGAGAAAGTTACTGAAGGGGTTTGAAAGTATACTGGAAACATCAAAGATAAAAACAAAATGATTTTGATAATCCTTAGTGCTTGTTCTTAATACTAATGGTTGCATTCTGAAATTCAGCTAGGAGGCTGAGAAGTGTCAAGAACGTTTCAGAATTGTGTTCTAGCGGATGGTTAAGTCTTGTTTTTTTCTCTAACTCATTCATCTAAAGCTCTTTCATCTGTATTAAAATTGTCCCAAAGGAAAAAATACGCTTCAGAAATGTTTGTGATCCGTTATTTTGGGGGGAAAATCCATTTTCTATTATTTCTGTCAAGTGCAAAAACCTATTTAAAGGAATTAACTGTGATAATTCACTGCTTTGGATTGATTCCTTTTGTAGTATTGCTTCCCACACTTTCATTTTATTTCACTCAATTCGAGTGTCTTTTTCTTGAAGTTTCATGATCAAAAAATCTATACAAAGTATGTATATTATGTGTGTATCCTAAATACGAAAAATCAGCTTAAAATGCAACTTTTGAACAACTCCTTTTATGACACAATTACCCATCTTTACTCAATCCTCTGATGTCCATCTTTTGCCTGCTCATTAATCATTTAAATATATTATACAGCAGGGATTATATCAACCCATGTCAAAATTCTGTTTAAGTTCACTGTGTGAACATGGTGTGTGCTTAAAATTAAGTACAAGTGTTAAAACATAATTTTAACAAAGTATCACAAAAGGAAACTAACAAATATAAGAAAAAGAAAATTGGCTTGTGTTTTTATATACTGAGATTTGTTATTTGTGAATCTAAGGATCAAGAAGTTAATAACGTGAGATAGTGAAACTAATGTTTTAACTGGAAATGGTGTGTCCTCGTCCCTCCATATGTGCTCCTCAAGAAACCTCTTTGAATGTTTTTTTCTCCTTCTGGTGACACTCATTCAAGACTGATGTTGACATGTATTGAGAGCCTATTCCCAAGCCTTTGGTGTGTCTTAATCTTTATAGTCCTCTAATTTCACCAGTCCAACCATGAATGCAGATAGTCTAGAGAACAGCTGTTGCAAAAAAAAAAAAAAAATCAAAGGTATGGGTCAATATTCAATATTCAATATCTTCATGGTTCAGAAGAGCCATCTAAAGGATTTTTTTTAATGACACTAATCTGAAAAAAAACTGTAATGTCTCCAGTACTCCATACAGAATTAGGAAGCTATTTAAATAAGGCACCATGGGCTCTAAAGGTGTTTGCCAAAGAAGGGTTCCAAAAATATCTTCAGCAACAAGAGCATCAGTGAACTAAAGAGCTCAACATGCATTTGGATGAATGTATTTCAGTGCTGGCAAGAAATCTGGTATGATTTTCTAGAAATGTGAATTGGACCATTTTACTCCTCTTAAAAAATTTTTTTTCAGATTCCCTGTAATCTACGTAGTGATTTTAAACTTTCTAAAAGTAAATATCACTAAAAATGAAGAAGAGCAAACATGAAATTCCTTTGTCTTGAAATTGTATCTGAATGGTTTATTTACTTCGCAATTTAAGAAACTTTTAAATTTTTACTGTCAAAGAGTACAGACCAAAAAATTGGTTCATATTTCTCCTGTATATTTTAATACCACACTGATACTACCTTCAACCTTTATGCATTCATCTATTCTGCTCATCCAAAAAATATTAATTGAATTCCTCCTATACAATATAGAGTATTAAATGATGGGATTGTATGTATCTCACTACACTTTTGCTCTCTATATAAATATCTCTCTTAACAAATTTAATTTGTTGATAACAAGGATTCTCATATTCCAATGACTAGCATAATGCTCAGAACATAGAAGATGCTGAGGAAATATTGAATTAGTAAAAATGGTTATTAACAATTATTTATAAAAGTTTATGATACATTATTATTGCCCATTGAGTTCTTAATCCAGCATCATCCCCCTAAAATCTGTCGTGTGCATTTTTATGAGTCATTTATCATAAATCCAAATCCAAACTCTTCCCAATTTGATATGTTTGGCTTATATCTGACTTTCCAAGTTTTGCACCAGAAAGTTCCAAAGTCCACATCTTAAGAAAGACGTGTAAGACCTTCAGTTGTCCTATGCCTGTTCTTTCAGTTTAAACTCCTATGATTCCCATCCACTCCATTCCATTCAATTTTGTTTCAGAATTCTTTACACATAATTTTTTATTTTGCCTAGACTTTACTTCTCTATCAGATGTAGCAAATTCCTACTCTTTCTTCAACACCCAGCTGAGTCATTTCCATGTTTATGAAAGTTTCCTTGACCCCCAGATATAACTACTTCTCCTTGTGTAGACTTTGCCTAATTTATATTTTTCTTGAGATACTCCCCAGATCATGTTCCTAAGGAATTTATTTCTGTAGGATGCTAACAAGTGTTCTTGTGGGAGAAAAGAAAGTGGGGAATATCCTCTGCTCCAAAAAATTTTAAGACTTGGGTGTTAAGTAAAATTAAATAGGTGTTTTTATTCCTGGAATAGTCAGAGCCTTTATAGTTCTCATATTCACTGTGAATTTTTAAGAGTAGACTAGA
>RCUC01160195.1:0-27161 GCA_003697995.1 Taxidea taxus jeffersonii | reverse complement strand
GCCGACTGTGCCCATACTTAGCTTTCTGAGTGCCTGCACAGCTCTGGGATATAAATCATGAAATACTCTGCTGATCATCTCAGTTATCATTTATTTATTGAACATTATTAAGTTCTTATTAGAATATTATCTAATTTTTCTGAGCATTCTCTTTGTATGAGACACTCTCCTAAGCATTTATATATATTAACTCATGTATGCCTCACAAAAATCTTGTGAAGTAGGTATTATAAATATCCAAATAATATATTATTAGAAATAGTAAGGGTGTTCTTGAGATTGTGAATCACTTGTATGACATGCTAGGAAGTTTTATTGTTTCCTTTATAGTATGTCTTTTAAGGAATAAAAGCAGAGAAGAACTCTGGAGGATATATTTAAGAAGGAGAGACAATGGGATATTTAGGAGTCCAGTGCTTTATTTTCAGGAAAGAAATGATGAGAACCTGACCATAGTGATAAAAGTGGAGACAGACAAGAGTAGAGCTGTTAAGTACTTAAGAGGCAGAATCAATAGTGTTTGGGGACCAATTGGGTGTGAAGGACAAAGGAGAGTCAGTTAAGTAGGTGGACTCTCAGGCTCCTGCTTTGGGTGACTAGGGGTGATCCAAGGAGTGATCAGGGACAATCTTATCAAAGTAAGCATTTTTGTGAGGAAGCACATTCATTCAATTTGGGATGGGATGAAATAGAAAGTTCTGGGAACTCCAAATAGAAATTTTTATGAGATTTTTGGGCAAAGTAGTCTGGAGCTAAGGAGATCAGTGTTGCTATTTGAAAGTTCTATATGTATAAATGGTCTGTGACGGCTGGTATGGATGAGATTTTGTAGGTAACGTTACACTGTGAGAAGAGAAAGGGGGCAGAAGGACAGACATCAACAAAAGAGACTACAAGGGAATGGAGAGGGGAGAGAATAAAACCAGGCAAGATTAGTTCCACAGAAGCCAAGAGAAGAGAAAGTGACCAATATTTTCAAATGTAGTAAGTTAAATAAAGAGAGAGAAGTGTCCATTGGGTTTGATCACAAGCACGTTGTTGTTGATCCAGTGAGAGCTTGTTCATTTGTACCAAGTGAATAAGAGGTAACAAAGTAAAAAGCTTTGAATACAGGCATACCTCAATTTATTGCACTTTTATTTACTGCACTTTGCAGAAGCTGTACTTTTTGTTGTGGCACCTCTGTACTGAGCAAGTCTATTGGCACAAATTGTCAAACAGCATTTGCTCACTTGGTATCTCTGTGACACACTTTGGTAGTGTTCAAAATATTTCAAGGTTTTTCATTATTATATTTGTTATGGTGATCTGCAATCAGTGATCTTTGATGTTACTCCTATAATTGTTTTGGGGTACCACAAACTACACCCACATAAGACAGCAAAATTGACTGATAAATGTTGTGTGTGTTCTGGCTGCTCCACCCATCAGCCATTCTCCCATATTTCTTCCTCTCCTTGGATTTCCCTATTCCCCAAGACACAATAATATTGAAACTAGACCAACTAATAACCCTATAAGGACTTCTAAGTATCCAAGTGAAAGGAAAATTCATGTGTCTCTCACTTTAAATCAAGTCTAAAAATCATTAAGCTTGTAAAGAAGGCATGTTGAAATCCAAGATAGACCAAAATCTAGGCCTCTTGTACCAGTTAGCCAAGTTGTGAGTGGAGGAAAAAAAAAAAGTTCTTGAAGGAAAGTAAAAGGGCTATTCCAGTGAATGCACGAATGATAGGAAAGTGAAACAACCTTATTGTTGATATGATTTGAGTGGTCTGGTTAGAAGATCCAAACAACCACAATATTCCCTTAAGCCAAAGCCTAATCCAAGAGCTGGGCTTCAGCTCTCTTCAGTTCTAGGAAGGCTGAAAGAGGTGAGGAAGCTTCAGAAGAAATGTTTGAAGCTAGGAGATGTGATTTCATGAGGCTCATGAGGTTTAAGGAAAGAAGCCATTTCCATAAAATAAAAGTGCAAGGTAAAGCAGCAAGTATTAATGTAGAAGCTGCAGCAAGTTCTTTAGAAAATGCAGCTAAGATCGTTAATGAAGATGGCTACGCTAAACAAGAGATTTTCAATGTAGTCAGAACACCTTCCTATTAGGAAGAAGATGCCATCTAGAACTTTCAAAGCTAGAGAGGAGAAGTCAAGGCCTGGTTTCAAAAGTTCAAGGGACAGGTTGACTCTCTTCATAGAGGTTAATGCAGCTGTTGATTTAATTTGAAGCCATTGTTATTGGCCATTTCAAAAATCCTAGGGCCTTTGAGAATTATGCTAATACACTCTGTGCTCTATAAGTGGAACAACACAGCCTGGGTGATAGCATATCTGTTTATATGTTTTACTGAACATTTTAAGCCCACTGCTGAGAACTACTTCCACAAGAAAAAAAAAAAAAAAAGACGGCTTTCAGAATATTACTGCTCACTGACAAAGCGTCTGGTCACTTATGAGCTCTGATGGAGAGTTACATGGAGAGATTTATGTTGTTTTCATACCAATTAATACAACATCCATTTTGCAGCCCTGTGGATCAAGAAGTAAGTTAGACTTTGGAGTCTTTATTTAAAAAATATATCTCATAATGTTATAGCTGCTACAGATTCCTCTGATGGATCTGGGCAGAGTAAATTGAAAACCTTCTGGAAAGGATTCACCGCTCTCAGTGCCATTAAGAGCATTCATGATTCATGGGAAGAGGTCAAAATACCAACAGTCACAGAAATTTGAAAGATGTTGATTCCGACCCTCATGGATGACTTTTAGGGGGTTAAAACTTTAGTGGAGAAGGTAACTGCAGATGTGGTACAAATAGCAAGAAAACTAGAATTAGAAAGAGAGCCGGAAGATGGGACTAAGTTTCTGCAATCGCATGATAAAACTTTAATAGATAAGAAGTTTCTTCTAATGAAAGAGCAAAGATGGAATCGACTCCTGGCGAAGACTGTTGAAATGACATCAGAAGGTATTGAATATTCCATAAATTTAGTTGATAAAGCAGTGGTAGGGTTTGACAGGACTGATTCCAGTTTTAAAGGGAGTTAGTTCTATTGTGAGTAAAATGCTATCAAACAGCATTGTATGCTACAGCAAAATCATTTGTGAAAGGAAGAGTCAACTGTGGTGGTAAACTTAGTTGTCTCAGTTTAAAAACTTGCCACAGTCCCCCTACCCTCCAGCAACCATTCAGCAGCCATCAACATCAAGGCAAGACCTTCAACCAGCAAAAACATCACAATTGCTGAAAGCTCAGATGATGGTTAGCATTTTTTAGCAATAAAACATTTTTAAATTAAGGTACATTCACTGTGTTTTTAGACACACTGCTATTGCACAGTTAATGTTATAAATACATCTTTTATATGCCTAGTGGTTAAAAAGTCATTAGATTCACTTTATTGCGATACTTGCTTTATTGCAGCTGTCTAGAACTGAACCTGCAATATCTTCAAGGTGTGCCTGCATAAAAGAGCCTTTTAAGTCACCTGGGAAAGTAGAGAATAAAAAGTTAAAGGGATAACTTAATTCTTTTAAAGAGGGAGAGACTTATTTGCTAAGAGTATGTAGCAAGAAAGAAGTTGAAGATAGAGGAAAGGAAGGGAAAGCCTTTGATGGAGCAAATTCTCTGAGGACTTGGAGAGAGTGTGATCCTGAATGCATGTAGGGGGTTCATCTTTAAGCAGCAGAAGAACTGCCTCTTCTAAAGTAGAAAAAAAGAAAGCAAAGATCTAGGCACTTTTTCAGGTCAAGTTGTAGGGGCAAGAGCTTGAGGTATTTCTTGCTCTATGGCTTTTATTTTCTCCATAAAATAGAAGGTGCATTTAGCTGAGAGTCAGGGTGGGAATGGGGCCTGATGGGAGCAGAGACAGTTTAAAAGAGTCTACTTGGATGTGAACATTTTTGAGTGGGATCTTGAAAAAGATGACTGCATACACTGGGAACTTGGATTGGGGGGGGGGTCATTAACTAGTAATTGTGCCATCTTGGATAGTTAGGAGAATTCTCTCTTGAGGTACACGATCACTAGGCCAGCTATATGAATGGAAAGTAGCTGGCTGAAATGCTCTAATATTGGGAGTTTTCCCAGCAGGTTCATCAGAGAATCAAAGAACAGAACATGACCCATTAAGATGACTGTAATCTTACAGAATCTCAGTAAGATTCAAGGATAAGTGATTGTGATAGGGAGGGGGAGAGTCTGCCCAGTTGACATTCTATCCTCTGTTTCTCATTCTCCCCTTTCCACCATTCATAAACCATTTGCTTGGCCATGGACCTTGATTCCATTTTACTAGTTCCCACTATCCTTTTTTTTTTTTTTTTAACACTGAATTCTGCTTCTAGAACCTTTCATAGTCCATGCCTCAGGAACCACCTGATACACAGAACTTCTACCACCTGGAAATCCCTTGTGATGCTCAGCCAGCTCCCTGGGCACAAATCCCTGCATATTGACTCCATTCCAGAGCAGACAAGCATTTACTACACACCCTGTGCCCAGTGTTTGACCTATTGGATCCTTCCTGGAGGTGGTGTGTTTCCTCTCCAGGTAGGTCATTCTCCTGCCATCCATAGTCCACATGGTCAGGATATGGTATTTTCATGGGAACTAGAAAAGAGAGGCTCAGAAAGCATTTTCCTCTCACTAAATATGTCATCTAGAAATGGCAGAAAGAAGAAAAATCACTGTTGAAACATGTAGTCTCCTGCTCTTTGAGATTGAAAAGATGATAGCAAATTGTCAGGTAATACTGAGTGGCTGACAAGTGGTCATATATTCAAATATTGGTCATATATCCAAATTTTCTGGAATAATTCCAGGAAATAAGCCCATCCTTTCTCTACATCTTTACCATGTTTTACTGGACCTGAGAGGGTCAAAACCAGAGCTAGCCTTGTATTTTATGGATGTCAACAGGCTGCTGGCTCTCTGCCTGTAGTGTTCTGCTCTCTGCTTTGTATGCAGGTCATATCTGAGAGCCATTCTGTGAGGATGCTGCAGGGTTTCCATCTGTCTTGAGCTCAGCAGAACTTCAGGGATCGCAATAGGAGATTCACGTGCACTGACAGGATTTTTATTCCACCTGCTGTTGGTGGTTGATAAAGAAGACAAAAATGAAAATTCCAAATACTTAAGTATTCTTTTTCTTTTCTGTGTTTGTTCAATAAATATATATTGATCACCTACTAAGTGCAAGGCACTTACTCTCCTTGGTGCTAAGCATACTATAGAGAATCCAAATAGATGTAATTCTTCATAGTCCAGTAGAAGTAGAAAGACAGAAATTAAACTTTTTTTTTTCAAATAAATGCAGAATTTCAACTATAATGAGTGCTATGAAGGAAAAAGTCCATTGTATTTTGGGAATATGTGAGAGGTAGCCTGCCTCATTATGTGGGGGTTAGGGAGAATATCCTAGAGGAGGTGACAGTAGAGTTGAGATATGAATGATCATTAGGAGCTAACCAGGTGCAGAAGAGTGGGAGGGATGGGCAAAGGACCTGAGCAGAAGGAAGCATTCCAGGGACTGAAGGATAGTTGTAGGCTTGAGTTCAAAGAGTGAGGTAAAGTATGGGGTAAGAGGAGTGCCTCTAGTGACTCATGTGGTCTCTTACCCACAAGGAACAGGGAGGCATTGAACACTCTTCAAAAAAAAAAAAAAAAAAAAAAGAATAATGTGGTGATCAGCTTATGTTTGTGAAATAATCACTTTGGCCTCAGTACAAAGGATGGATTCAAGGTGGGAAAAATGAATATTGGGAAAAAGAGCCAAGGGGCAACTGTAGTGGTCCAGCTCATTAATGACAGTAGGCTGGATTATGTTACGTCTGTCATGCTACATTTTGGAGATAGAACAAATAGGACTTATTGATTAAGGTGCCCTAGGGCAGAGAGAAAGTGAGGAATAATGGATAATTTCTAGGCTCCGGCTTGGGTGACTATGTGGGTGATAGTGGCAGTTAGTGTTCAATCAGAAGACTGGGGGAGAAGGAATTTTGGTTAATTGAATCCTGAAATTAATATAATACAATAATGTGAGGTCCCCCTCCATTTCATGTAAAATTCAGAACTCGTTAATTATTACTATTAATTTTTAGAATTGGGAACAAGTTATTTGTGAAAAGTGTACTTGTAGGTCATTTGACATCATCTTTGGAAATGCTTGTAGTCAGAGACAAAACAACTCCATTTCCATAATATTTATCTGGAAATGCGTAGAGCAAAAACAAAAAAGGAAGTAGGAATTTAAGGCTCCCACTAAGGAAGTGTGTATGTATGTGTGTTTTTTCTGGGTGTAGGGGTATATGTGGGCAGATCATAGTCAATAGATGAGCTTATTTCCTTAGCTACTACACCCATAAATTTGCTATAGTCTTCCCCCACCTTAGTGTGTCATAAATATAGTAGACCTTATCCTCCTGTGTAATGATAAATTGAGACAGATTTTCTCCTTATTGGTTTTATGGATATTTCTTCTCTCTAAAATCCGGAATAATGTTTTTTCTTTAAGTTACCATAAATAACCATTCAACTTCAATGCTGAGTATTTCAGCTCTTCTTTTTTCCCCCTAGTTCATTGCTATTGCTATTTCCTTTTAAATGGGGCACTGGGTCCAATTATAGCTTTGCATTTAATTACAAACTTTGCATATGTGTGCATTAATTAGAAGATTTTATTGCTTTGTATTTTATGACTGGAGGTTGTGAACTATAGCAATCCAATACACCACTTAAGGGGATAATACAAATTTAGAATAATAAAAAGAAATTTATAATGATCATCTCAAGCATTCAAACTATTGTATAGAAAAATAATAAAGCATAAATACAATATACACAGGAGTCAAGCCCATTCTCCTTCTTTAATTAAGAGGTTTTATCTTGTAAAGAAGACACTTAAAAATTTGGCACAATATATATTTGACATTTATTTGGGCTAAGGATCTTAGCCTAAAAGTGGGACCTTAAAAGTATGTTTAAAGGTGTCTGCATTTTAGGAAAAAAAAAAAAGGGATCATGATGTTAAAACCCAAAGCTCTACAGGTATTTGCATATGGATAAAATGGGTCACAGGACTGTAAGGAGGACTATAGGTTGCTTGAAAAAGTCTTCAGAGTCAAGAATCCTCCTGCTAGCAAAGAATAAACCTAAGTAACTTTGGAAAATAGTATTTTGATTGAATACTGTAAGACTATATACAAAAATAACTGCATATAAATGCTGTAATCAAGGTAATAAATGTGTTTCTCACAGGGGCATGGGATAGAAATTCTGAAGTACTTTATGTCTACTAGAGTTGAACAAATGAGATCATAAATTTACTTATATAATAAATATAATAAATAATAAGGTAGATAATAACCCAAGTTTCTCACTATTGGAGAAAGACATTTTTAGATAAGGAAAGGGGGGAGGCTAAAATAAAACCTGTGGTGTTGGGCTGGAATTAGAGCTATTAGTATAAATTCCTGGACTTTGATATATTTTTATATATATCAAAGTCCATGAATAAATATATATATCTCAAACTGTCATGTCAGTAGCATTGTGTTAGGGTTGGGAACTTTTGCCTAAAACAATGCCTGGCACATAATACGTTTCTCTCCATATTTTTAACTAAATGAATAAATGATATCCCTTGAACCCAGCATAGACTATGTTATATACATTACAAAAATACAGATAGGTATTCATGTATGGGTTAGTATACACACAGGTATTTCATAGCTCTGCTGTAAGGGCCCAGAACAATGACACTGCAGTAACAGTGAATATACCTGGAGCCCAGGTCTTGGTTCCTAAACACCATTCTTTGAGGAAGGAAATCAGGGCTTCGTGAAGAGATTATTAATTCCTAGGGTAGGGCAGGAAAGTACAAGATTAATCTGGATTACCCTGTGATAATGAAAAGTGCTCAAAAAAGGAAGGGCACTTATTGTAAGGACACAAGAGTCAACCTGAAGGAACTCTTACTGACTAAAGCTGAAATAATTTGAGAAAAAAAAAGTAATTAAAACATTGGATTATAACTAGGTATCCTCAGAGAGTGCATAAAAAGGGTCAGGCTTCATTGAGAGGAGCTGATTCTAGAGACCATAAGGAATCCCAAAAAAGAGCTTGGATTCAGGCAAGGAGCTTGAGCAGAAGTTTTCTCTGGTTGCCTGGGGAAAAGGGGACAGAAGCAGCCCCTGAAGAAGCAGAATCTGAAAGGGGCAATGATGACAATTGCTAAGTGGGGCAAGAGACACTTGAGCTTTGAGGAAAGCCCAGCATTATGTAGGCAGAATGGGTTCAAATGGGAAGAGTCTGGGTTATGCTGGGCCATAGTGGTTGAGGAAAAACTATCCCACTCTCAGGCTTTGGGACAGATAGGCCAAATGGTCCCCCTCTGTCTTTCCAAGAATAAAGAAAGGTTCCTTGGAAAGAGTGTGGGAAGGGGTTTTGGGGACTGGCATAAACTAAGTGCCTGATCTGTACCTCTCCACAATGAATATATTGGCTCCTCTCTGAGTGTGGGGCCTCTGGAAGGAGGACTGAGAGACCTGATGTTCCCCTGCCTTGGGGCTCTCAAGAACTCTGAGGGCAGAACGTGAGCAGGAATATTACAAATTATGCTACAGAAAGCTGATATTAATCAGTGGAATATGATCCCCTGCTGTCTTTCTTCAAGCTCTACTCAGACTTCTCCAGGTGGGGTAGTTTGAATAGCCAAACATCAGCCTAATGGCTTTCCTTAGTTCCTTTTACTACTTCAACTAATTGCTTTAGATCATCCTGATTATTTCCAGGAAAAAGCCCCTTCTTATTACTATGTCAACTTTAAGTTAATTTCTTCTTCAGAATTATAAGGGTAAATTATATAAAAATATTACAAATATTGGAAGAACCAAGGATTAAATAAAGCCACTGGATTTATAGCATTGGTAACCTCCCTTAAACATCAAATGATGATAGGATGGTTGGATGAATGGATCTGTGATGACAAATTTCCAGAAGACTGGTCCTCAGATCAAAAATCTTAGCAAGAAGACCCAAGACCAGTAATCCCTTCTAAGACTTAGTATGACTAAATCTCTGTCTTTTCAAAGGTACCCCAGGCCAATATTAGTGACAGTGGTGGTGGGAAACTGGGGTTGAGTAAGGATGTTTGTTGCCTATTTAGCATTCACTTCCAAGCCCCCCATATTCTTAACATAACTCAGTTTTGTTTAGTAATCCACCATCCCCACTGCAGCCATATGTGGAAGTGGGTCTTACCTCACTCCAAGGGCTTCATCGGTTCAAGAAGTATCATTTATCCAATTACTTAAAAATATTGAGGGAAACTTATGTGCCAGGCATTGTTTTAGGTAAATAAAAAACTTCCAAATCCCAAACACAATGCAGTTGACATGATAGTGTGTGTGTAAAGAAAATGTACAAATAAAGCAAAACATATGGCAATAAAAGCTAAGGAGGAAAACAAGGCCTTGGTGAATTCAGAAGGGAATGCTGGAAGACAAGTGTTGGGGAGCAGTTGTGATTTTAAAAGAGTGATCAAGGAACAGCTTGATGAAGTGACATGTTCTCCTTCCTTGTCTTGCTTTAAAATTAGGTCGAGTTTGCCGATGAAACCAGAGGGGAAGTCTACTAGGGAACTCACAGGAAACATTTCCTCAAACAAAGATAGAGGCACAAGAACAATCTCTCTTCTTTCTCCAGATGTAGTTATAATTGGATGCAATGCCAGGAAGAGCTGCAGACACCTTGCTACCAGCTTGATGACACCAAGAAAGGCAGAGTGGTGAGAGAGAGAGGGAATGAAATTGGGACCTTGGTTATTTTTCTGAGCCACAGAATTAATTAATCCTGAAGTCTGATCTCTGGCTGTGCTCCTTGTGATGTGAAATAGTAATTTTTCATACTATGTGTATCTGTTCAAATCAGGATTTCTTTTACTTGCAGCTGAAGGCATGCTAACTGATATAGAATGGGTCCTTGTAGCTTCAACCAACTGCAATACACCAGTTTGCAAAATTCCAAGTGGCTAGGGGTAGGAAACTGTGACATCGGTTATAACACAATCTTTTTCCTATACTAAGTTCAGCCACCTCAGGCTTGAAGCAGTTGGGCTAGAAAAATGATGACCTGTTAGAGCTCATTTCCCTAAGATAATGACATAAGGCCTCTCAAAGTCATTTTGGAAAACCTCATATTCAGGAAATCATGACCCACAAACCCTAATTTACAACTAAGTATGGAGAAGAGCTGGGTGATAGAGGGGTCCATAGTTGTAGGTGGAGCTCAATCTGCCATGAAAGTAAGAGTGGCGGTTCCAGGGATTGCAGGGACATGGAGAAGGGGGGGGGGGAGAGACACACTGAGAACTGGCATTTAGTTTTTGTTTCTTTTTTAAATTCTCAGTGTAACTGAGAAACACTAAGAACTGATTTTATTGCCACAAGTTGCCACCTGTGTTAGAATACCTGGCCCCTTCCCCACAAGAGGTCCATGCCCTAACCCTAGAGCCTATGAATAGGCAATGTTATATGGAAAAATGGACTTTGAAGACATAGTAAATGTTATGGACCTTGAAATGGGGTGATTGTTCTAGATTATCAGAGTGGGCCCAATCTAATCACATGAACCCTTAAAGGCTGGAAACTTTTCCTGACTGGAGTCAGAGAAATGTGATAAATGAAGATGCAAGAGAGATTCTAAGTGTAGAAGGGACTTGGCCACCTTTGCTGGCCTTGAAGATGGAGGAAGGGAACCACAAGCCGAGACACGTGGGTGGCCTCTAGAAGTTGGCAATGGCCCTTAGCTGCCAGCCAGCAAGACAATAGGGATATCAGTCCTCTAGCAACAACAAGGAACTAAATTCCACTAACCATGTGAATGATCAAGGAAACAGATTATCCCTTAGAGGCACTAATAAAGGAACACAGCCTGCCAGCATTGATTTTCCCCAGAGACATGCTTCAAACTTCTGACCTACGCATTTTGGATATAATAAGTGTGTGCTGTTGTAAGTTGCTAAGTTTGCGGTGATTTGTTATCACAGCAATAGAAAATGAGTACACCTGCCTAGCATAGAGTGGTGTCCATACTGGATGAAGGTCTTGATTGAGTTACTGGATGGTGTGGAGCGAGGAGAAAAATGGAGTGCAGCTTTGAAGCAGGAGACAGGAGACAAAGAGGTGGGTCTGAGTGTTGACGTAGAGAAGACATGGCAAGTGGCTAGGAGGCATATCTGTTGTATATAACAAATTACCCCCAAATTCAGTGGCTTAAAACAAGTATCTTGACTCAGCATCTTGGACTGTCTCAACTCTTTGGTTCTTCCGAGGAGCCCAGTTGGGTTCTTGAACAATTGCAGTCAGCTGCCAGGAAACGAGGCAGCCAACTCTGGGGTTCACCTCACCCATTGTGAACGGATGAGTCCAGATTTGTCCACCAGGGGGCTCAAGAGCAGCAAACAATTCTTTTCAAGTTGTTGGTTGTGTCACAATTGCTATTGCCCCCTTGGCCAAAGCAAGTCACATATTTGGTCCAGGGACACTGTAACTGTTCCGTAGGGCCACCATAACAAGATACCACAGTCTAGGTGGCTTAAAGAACAGAAACTTATTTTCTCACAGTTCTGGAGGCTTGAAATTCAAGATCCAGGAGATGGCAGGCTTAGTTTCTTCCGAGACTTCTCTCCTAGGCTTATAGAGGGCCTCGGTCTTGATGCTTCCTCATATGACTTTTTCTGTAGGTGCATCCTTGGTGTCTCTTGCTCTTCTTACAAAGACAGCAGTCCTATAGAATTAGGGCTTTACCCTACAGGCCTGGGGGGGGGGGTTGTTTGTTTGCTTGTTTCTTTTATAGTCACCTCTTTAAAGGCCTTATCTCCAAATGTGGAGATACATTCTGAGGTTAATTGGGACATTAACATATGAATTCTAGAGGGACACAATTCAGTCCATAACAGTCATTATGACAGGAGACTACCCAAAGTTACAGAGGTGAAATGCATGAACAAATTGGGGGAGGGGGGCATTACTAAGGATCTACCACAGGTTATCAAAATGTGGAAAAGGAACTGAAAATTCACAGTATTTCCCAGGATTAATTTTGCTTAAGACACAATGTCTTACAGGAGGAGTCTTGCAACTATGGCTGTAGGCTAAATCTGGCCCCCAACCTATTTTTGTAAATAAAGTTTTTATTAGAACCCATGCTCCCCATTTATTTGGGCACTGTTCGTGGCTTCCTACTCTAAGGGCCAAGCTAAATAGCTGTGGCAGAGACTGTACAGTGTGCAAACTTTTAGCATTGTTACTATTCACAGAAAAGAAATTTACTGATCCAGTGTTAGAGAACGATTAAGAAGGGCATGCATCCAGTGAAGAAAGGGTAAGCAATCAGATAACCAACAGCAGAAAACATACGATCCCAGGGAGGGAGGGAAGGTGGCAGGTACAATTTTCCTTGCTTACTTTAGGTAAACAAATTACCAGGTAAACAGCAGCTCTGGAACTGTTACAAGGATGGATCCTAAAGTGTGGTTTCTGAAATGTGCGGAACTCTCAGAGCGTTGTTTTACACATGCCTTGGCCACCCATCCATCTGTTGCCCACACATCCTCGTCCTTTCAAGTATTATTTAGAGATATCCAATTGTCGAACAGGGAGAACAAAGAAGGAGTCTCAGCTTTGATGGGGATTCCCCCTCCTATGATATTTCCTACTAAGCCTCATTCACACCCAATACGAAGGCAGTGCTGCTTTTAAAACCCATTTCACATTTTAAAACCAATTCTGTTAAGCATGACTTCAGCTGTCACTTCTTGTTATTTTGGGAGAAGCTTGATGCTCATAGGTTTGAAACATCCCATCCATTTGTTCAGTGGGCTTCTGATAGCTATCCCTGCCCATTGGGTATGAAGTCGACACCAATTATGCAGCTGACTGCCTTAACGATAGAGTATTTTAGAACAGGCCACAATGTCTTGCCATTCTTACCATGTCTGGAAAGGCCTCTGAAACCAGTGCAATTTTACTCCTGCTGCAAGTGCAAGGTGCAGGAGACCTGGCGGAGTGAATGAAAGTAGATAGCAGGCTGTCTGCACAGCCGATGTGGTCTATAACCCCACTGGAATCAAGAGAAGCAGGCTTTTCAAACACTTGCAACAGCAGCCTTGTTCTCGCTCAAGCAGACCACTAGAGATGGAGGTACCGACGGGTGGCTGGTGATGACAGCTTGCCACCACCCAGCTCTCCAGTCAGGTACACTGATATGCATATTCACCCTATTGCAGAAAAAAGAAAAAATCATCTCCTCTTCTACCCTGGGACACTACTTCTGTAGGCTCTGAATCTGCTATTTTACACCCACCTGCTGGTACGATATAAGCAGCCGCAATAGGCATCAAGCTATGAAAAGCTCTGCAGAGCAGAGTTCTGCAGTGCGAACGCTTCCTTGCTCTGTACTGCTTGGTGATTGTAAGATGGATTGCCAGATTAGCACAAGCACACAGTGTTTGTGTAAGGAACAGGGAGGGTGATTTTTCCCTGCTTCTCCTACCAGCTATTTCTTACCAGTCCCATTGCTTCCTATAAAAAACAAGGTACTTATTAATGTCATTTCTTAGCGGAAATCAAAAGACAGGATCACTGACTCAATCCCAGAGTGAAAGTGTTCTGAAAGAACAGAAAGAAACAGAGTAGTACTCTGTTTCTTTCTGCCTTCCTACTGCCAAGTAAGAGCTTCTGATGTTCTTGCACCAACAGTCTACTGGCCTATACAACTGCTGGCTCATGGAAACTTCCAGAACAGCCGTTGGCAGTCCTCTGATGTTGTATATCATGAACTAAATAAACACAGCCACCTTTCCCAAATGCAGAAAGTTGTTTCCGAACCCAAAAACAAGTTGATGAAGCAGGTAGAACTCCAGGCAGCCTGGAGGCTGCCTCCTTCTTTTGGAAAACTTCTGCAGTCCGTGTGGGTAATCTATGTTAACATCTCGTCTTCAAGACATTGACCTCACTTTGATTCAGATATTCTAGAAAAGGATTCATTTCTTCTCCATTTCAAAGCTGTTTATCTGGCTCAGAAAATAGCTGCTTTAAACAGAAGCCTTTACACTTGTCTGGGTAAATTCTGTTCCAATTTTTGTTTTGGCCACAAGTCAAAGATAACAGCTGTGCGCTTGTGGGTTCACTGAACTCTACGTGCTTGTTGGCTGCATCACCAACCAGAGGGAATAACCAATAATTAGAACATTTCGGGTCATCTTGGGAAGAACAGAGTTTTCTCATGTTTGGAAAGGTGATGTGACCTCCCTCTGATTTTCCCAAACGTGGATCTGTCAGCGAGTGTGTGTGGTGCTGAAGAGACGAGCTTGCTTTCACGGCCACCGTGTCCTCCCTCTCCCAAAATACCACCTGATAAATGGAGGCTTAGAACTATATGTAATGTTTTCCACTTCTCTCTGGCTCTGCAACAGGCCTGAACTGTGATAACAAGCCAAAGTACTTGTGTATTCCTAGCACTTCAGCATTTCTGATCATAATGATTTGTGACTCAGACCTTGAAAGCTGTGGGGTTTCTTCCTAGTTGAATCAATACAAGTTTACATAAATATATGTTTCTGTTTTCCTTTTGTTCTTGCTTCAGCATTTATGTTTACTTGCTGGCAACAACAGACTATGGGAGGGTGGGGGAAAAGAGAAGTGGAGCAGATAGATGATTCAGAAGAAATTACCTGGGTGGGTTCTAATTTTTTTTTTCCCTGATTATGACGTTTTTTGTTTGTTGCATTTATGAAAGGTAATGCATTGGGATTTTCATTTGGAAAGTATAAAATTTATCCTATGTCTTTAAAGAATATAACCCTTCATATATTAAATTTGGTTATAAATGAAAGCCATTCTTATACAGTATGACGAATATTATCACCTTTATGTTACATTTGATTACAAACTATAGTCCTTCCTACACAAACTGCTCCTGTATCAGGGTGTTGGGTGTGCTAGCGCTTTTCATATCAGTGACAGGTATTCTAAAACATTATAATCCAATAGTGAAGTGGTGGCTAGTTTGCTGCTGATGGAACCAGCCAAGTGAGCATTCCTTCTGCATTTAAAATCTCTCCCAGTCAAGAAGACAAGTTTAGCAGGAGATATGATGATTATTTTTTGCTTGATTTTATGCCATAGATGGCAAAACCTTTCACTTCTGCTTGAATAACCACAAGGATGAGGTAGAGGCCACATTTTTAAAGATTTGCCCATAGGACGGTCCCTATTAGGAAGCAACAGCCCACTACTGATTTCCTCATTCATTCTGCTGTGGAATGTGCCCTGAGCACATGAAGGCCTTCCTGTGGCTGTGCTGTTTCCGGCTGAAGTCTTAGGTGAGGTCTGAAATCCAGAGCCCCCGTCTTCTCAACCAACTGGGTCCACAGGGCTGCATCTGCTCAGGGTCAGGGTGGGGATGTGTCCACATTTTCCTTTGACTCGTGGCATCTCTGAGCATGTTTGTGCTTCCTCGTGTTCGTTTGAACCCAAGACCCACCCCTGATTTCCCTAACTTTATTAATATAATTTAAGTTAATTTTTTTTATTTTGCTAGTTTTAAATCCTATTCCAAAAAGAAAGCAAATGAATGACGAGTACTATTGTCTAATAGAGATAAATTTTCTGTGTTTGGGTTCGTTTAGGTCAAGTCCAGCTACATATAGATATTTGTGTGGAATAGCCACATATTTCTCCTTTATTTAAGAATACTTTCAATGACATTTTATGCTCCAGGGAAAAATTAGGACTAATTTGAAGGCTATGTGCAAATATTATACTCACTCTATGAACCAGCATGTGATCGTCGAGATAGATTCTTGAAGTGTAACCTAGTCTAGGACTGACTGTCCTGGTTGGTAACAAGGAATCGTGCCTACAGTGCCATGACAGGAAAACATCAGTTGCATATCCTGATCCTTGAAGATATATATTCAGAACACAGAGCACCCCACCAAGCAGTTTATTGTCTTTGTGCCTCTGAGGGCTGCTTCCTAAAGTGGTCTCGAGAACAAAGGGCCAGAACTGTTCAAAACTTTCCTCAGAGATGGAATGTGTGAGTTCAACTGCACAAGACTGAGAAACACTCATCTTCCTGAAACAAGACACAAATGTGCTGCTGCACTTCTGGGTCACATTTCCTGTCTGCTTGGAGCATCCCTCTAGGACTGAAGGAACAAAGGGAGGTGGCAGGGAAAATTTATCGAATCCCGGAGATGCCTGTGCTTGCAAATTATTTCCACACGAAGATTTAGAATCTGGGGAAAGAGAGGAACGTTTGCAGCAGGGATTTTTTTTTTCCCTCCTCAGCACTTCTAGCCATGGACAGATTGGTGTGAGAAATCAGCTGTCCTGTGGAGGGTTAAGTGTAGGATTGCAAACCGTACTTCAAGACAGCCGTTGCTTCTGTTATTTTGATCTTGAGATGGTGGGTCCTCTCTAGTGGATTCCCTCAGGACCTTTGTCAACTTGTCACATGGGGATGTAGTAAACAGATTGTGGGTCTCTCTCTACTAATATGCTCCATCTGATTAATTTTTATGTTAGTGTCTTTTTCTCTTTCATTCCTCAAAGTGCCTTTCTTTCACTTCTGGCAACACCACATAGGTGCTCACTTAATAATGAAAAAGGCCCTCCGGAATGTCTCCTTCTGTGGTGTGAGCTTAAATGAATTTAGTGACTACGGCGGAGCACATCTCTTCCTAACCCATAGGAACAAATCATGATTTAGTTTTCTAGGGACCAAAAGAGAAAAATATAGACATTTCCATTAAAGAAACAGAGGCCCATTTTCTTACATATCTGAAGTTAGATATTATTAATGATCATTACTCTTATTATCCTCATTTTAATCCCATGTTGAAGGCATTCTTTCTGACCTATCTACGTTATGAAAAACAAGCATTTGGGAAAGGAATAAATCTGTAGATATGGTATAGGTACAGTGTCTTTTTTGTTTTTTTAAGATTTTATTTATTTGACAGAGATCACAGGCAGGCAGAGAGAGGAGGAAGCAGGCTCCCTGCCGAGCAGAGAGCCCGATGCGGGGCTGGATTCCAGGACCCTGGGATCATGACCCGAGCCAAAGGCAGAGGCTTTAACCCACTGAGCCACCCAGGTCCCTAGGTACGGTGTCTTAATGATAGAACCAATTCCCTGCTTCTCATGAGAGCTTTACCTTAAATAATTAGTTCCTTAACAGTGTTTAGTAAGAGCCATCTTCAGCTTAAGGAAAGAAAGAGGAAATAAGGGGCACCTGGGTGGCTCAGGGGTTAAGCCTCTGCCTTCGGCTCAGGTCATGGTCTCAGGGTCCTGGGATCGAGCCCCGCATCGGGCTCTCTGCTCAGCGGGGAGCCTGCTTCTCTATCTCTGTCTCTGCCTGCCTCTCTGCCTACTTGTGATCTGTCTGTCAAGTAAATAAATAAAATCTTTAAAAAAAAAAAAGAAAGAGGAAATAAATATTTTTTTAATGACCTACTATGTGTCAGGCACTTTGCCGGGTGACTTTTATTTGTTATCTCATTTAATACTCAATGATCCTGATCCTGTTAGGTGGGTGTGTTTTTATTTTACACATGTGGGAACTGAGCAAAACAGAAGTGGGGATATAAGAAAGGGAAATTGGAGTCTTAGTTGATAATCATTCGGTTCACTTTAACAAGCTTTCTGATCTTAGATTTGTAGTGGTCCTCTTGTGGCATTTGGAAATGGCAGAGAGGGTTTTATAGCAAAGTAAAGACCTGCGCCCAATGGGAAATCACAAGTACATCATTGGATCCTCCCAGAATACATTATTTCTGAGCCTTAACAGGGGGATCTGCTGGTGCAGGTACAGATGTGGGTGCGGGCCATGGCCCAGAATTCCACTTTGGGCATATGAAAACATATCTCCACCCAACTCAAGAGCTCTTAAATCCTGGCTTCTGGGCCAGATACTGTTCTCATGGCTCAATAGATTTCAATTCATTTAGCCCTCAGAGCTTATAAGGTAGATGCTAACATTATTCCCATTTTACAGAAGAGAAATCTGAGGTGGCATTTGAGTAGCATACAGGTTAAGCCACTGTCAAAGGCCACAAGACTAATAAGTAGTAGAATTAGGGTTTGGTCCAAGGCAGGCTGGCTTCAGAGTCACAGCTGTTTACCACTTTGGTTGATTGTCTTTCACTCAGGCCTTTTAGAGTTGTCCTTTGGGAAGGTGCCTTTCAGGGATGAGGTTCCTATCCCCATGCTTATTCATGTAGTATTTAAAATTTCAAATGTGACTAAGGTAGTAAATGAAAAAAAAAATCACAATTCTTTAAATGTCATTTCATTCAGAAGCACACATTGTCTGTTTCTCCTCAGCAAGTAGGGAAATGAAAACTTTCATTCTGAGGGAATCCTTCCTCCTCTCTTAGAGGGACTTCAACTGTCGTGAAATCCTGTTTTCCTTTACTTACAGAATGGACTGTACATTATGGGCTCAGCACCCTTAGAACCCAAATTGTTAGCCACTGATAAGTTGTTTTCCTTTCTTAGAGGGCTGGGAGGTCTCAATCCAAAATTATCTAGGAAGTGAGTTAAAATGTTTGCATTCCATCCTTTGAATAGAGGAATGACAAAACAGTTGAATTTAAACAAGCCACTTCTGACCCTGCTACAGAGATAATCAGAGAGTAGTTCACACAACTCTAAGCAAAGCTTAGGTTCTGGTATCTGCTTGGATTCACATCTCCACTCTTCTACATAACTAGCTGGTTGAATATATAACCACTTTTAATCCTGGGCTCATCAACTATAAAACAGGTTTAATTTCTAG
Organism: Taxidea taxus jeffersonii; assembly: GCA_003697995.1. Taxonomy (NCBI): domain Eukaryota; kingdom Metazoa; phylum Chordata; class Mammalia; order Carnivora; family Mustelidae; genus Taxidea; species Taxidea taxus. The sequence continues at coordinate 8,319 of RCUC01160195.1, read as the reverse complement.
CTCACTGTGAGAACCAGCGGATATGGTGTGTCTGTGTAAAGTGCCCGTCACAGCGCCTGGCAGCGGTAAGCTTTTAATAAAAGTCATTTTCATTAATTACGATTGTTAAAGTCCTGGATGACTAAAAACCTGGTAAGGCTTTTGCATGTTAACTCTACAGATGCCTTGAACACACACACTGTGATCTGGAATATTTGAGGTTGGTACGTCCCATGGTCTGACAGTGCCTCTCATATTCCACATGTGGCTGCATGGGAAGCACTAGACATCGTACTTTCCACACATCTTTTATTCTCTGCGAGCTTCCCATGGGACATGTACCTCTCTGGCTTCATTTGACTCTGTGGTTAAACCCTTTCTTCAAAGTGCCACAGCCGGGAAGGAGCAGAGATGGGATTTGAATCCAGCCTTCACATTTTGACCATTATATTTAACTTCTGGCCAGAAAGAGAACCAAGATGGCTCAGTCACTGGAATCCTGGTTTGGATGCAGCCGTTTAGATTCCAATTCCTGATAGCTAAGTGAGCTCAACTGTTCTGAACTCTTCTGAGCCTCAGTTCCTTCAAGTATAAAATGGCAATAAGATGACCAATCCTATAGGGCTTTTTTCAAGAAACAAATGAAGTAGCAAACAGAGTCTGGCATGGATGTTCAATGGTCTAGTGTAGAACAAGATTCATTTCCCAGAGTATAAAGCACCTGAAGCTGGAATGACTTGGGATATTGCTGTTGTCTTGCATCAGGGGAAATGAGCAATGGGTTTACCTGATATAATGAGGCTACTTCAGGAAAAAGTGATCTGCTTGAAAGATAGTAGGGCAGGCAATATATTTCCACAAAACCCACCTTTTAAATTACAGAAGACGACAAAGAGAATATTCTAAATATGGCAATCATCAATGACCAATTATCTTCTTCAAGGGGTAAACCTGCTTCTTCTATAATGTGAAACTGTTAATTACTTCTAGCTCAGCAGTTAGAATAATGTGGTCATGAAACTAAGCACAGGCTAGATCCTGAAGGCATAAGATGAGGATTAAAAGAACTTGGGTTAGGGTAAGTGAAAACTTGGATAAATTTGTAAAATATTGCCCAAAGACCCTGCGTTTTCTACTTGCTCAGCCTTTTGATGCCATTAAATGTATCATTTTGACAACAGACATAAAAGGGTACGTTGAGTAGGTGAAAATTTCACTTCCTTGCAAGGAATTTTGCTGGTTTGTTTTCAAATATGTAGAGAAGGCTTATTCATGTAGTATTAAAATTACAAATGTGGCTAAAGTAGTAAATGAAAAGAAAAAAAATCACAATTCTTTAAATGTCATTTCATTCAGAAGCACACATTGTCTCTTTCTCCTCAGCAAGTGGGGAAATGAAAAATGTCATGTACACGCAAGGTTAACAAATTGATTTTTCTTTGTGAGTACACATCTTGGTGTTAAGAATCAGAAAAAAATGTATTTGTACTTTGTAGGTTTAAATGCTGAGTTTATACCATTTGGCCCACTTAAAAATTGCTAAGAAGAGCATAGAGGTAAAACATCAATATTTCTGTGATGTTTTGATATTTACTGGTGATGCTTTCTTAAGTATCACCTGCTCCACTGAAGCTGAATTCAGAAGGTACATCATAATTTTCAGGTATTATTATTTATTTTCAGTGTTTCCAGATAGAAAACATAAAATGTTAAAAATACTTCAAAAATGACTTGATATGTAATTTTTTTGCTCTCTCAAAAATGGCTTGCTATGTAATTTTTGTTCTTCTTCACTCAGAATTCCTCGATCCACATATGATTTTTGCTCTTAACTCTGCTCCTGTGAAAATCCAACAGCCCTCGGAATAAATACAAAATAAATAATTTTTCCCCTGAGGCCACCCAGACGTTGATTTCCCAAAGGAACAAAAAAATTGCTTTTAAACAAAGGGTAAACATGGAGTTTGGGAAAGTCTGATTAAAGATCTTTGAAAGTTTTAAGCCAAGGCAAAAGGGGACAAGTGAGATTGTAATGGAATTCATCTTGCCAGCAGCATCATACAGCATTTGCTCTCCTGAACACTAACTTCAGCTGTGATTTATTAGGGGACCAAGTTCATGTCATTGCACCTGATCTTCAGAGACCTGGCTTCAAATCCTGATTTTACTCACAATTGAAAATGAGGCTGGTGGTCAGGTCCTAGCCCTTCTTGACATGATTGTCAGCCTGCACTCCGGAGAATGGCTGTCTGGAAAAACAGGGAGTGTTAACTTGCAGGTCAGGGACTCAGGCGCCTATCAGTGGAGTTTTTAATCTGCAGTGAGACTGGGAGGGGTTTCGGACTCCTGACCCTCTCAGTGGGATACTTATTAAACTGCCCGACAAAGGAGCATAATACAATCTTAATATCCTCCTAGGAAGCTTTTTCTTTTTCTTTTGTTTTCTTTTTTTTTTGGTTACAGCTGAAGAAAGTGACCAATTATTAAAATTTGGAAAAAAAAAATAGCTCTGGGACTTGGAATGTCTGTGTAAAATCTTAAAGGCAGCCAATTTTGCTTCCTGGCATTTACTTGCCCTGTGCAGCTTATAAATAGTTTCCATGTGGCTGCTGCTTTGATAGAGACCCCTGAACACAGGATGGAGAAATTAGTTTTGTAGAAGTCTGTCAGTCCAGGTGTGATGTGTATGCCTAAGTGTAATTTTTATTTTTATTTTTTAATTAATTTCCTAGAGATGAAGGGTTGTTTGCTAACTTTTGTGGAGAATAATAGCAAAAGCAAAAGATTTATAAAATATTAGTTTTATAGTTGGAGATAAGACAAAGCCAATCAATGCATTGCATTTAAGAGAGGGACATATAAAAGGATATGACCAGGCAATCAGAGAAAGATGATTATCCTATGGTTTCACTCATACACGGAATTTAAAAAACAAAACAGGAGCATAGGGGAAGGGAGGGAAAAATAAAACAAGATGAAATCAGAGAGAGAGATAAGCCATAAGAGACTCCTAACTATAGGAAACAAACTGAGGGTCACTGGAGGGGAGGTGGATGGGGGAATGGGGTAAGTGGGTGATGGCCATTAAGGAGGGCACATGATGTGATGAGCACTGGGTGTTCTATGCAAGGGATGGATCACTGAGCTCTACCTCTGAAACTAATGATACACTGTATGTTAATTAAGTGAATTTAAATAAAATAAGTTTTTAAAAAAAGGTTATGACTAGAGTTTAGTGCTAATTTGCTATCAGATCTTGGGATCTCTATTCCCTTAATATGGGACTGCCTTTTCTGGTTGAATTTAGAGAAGGGAGGAGATGATGAGCCCCACCATAGCAAGAGTCTCTTGGGAAAATGTATCCCATTCATTATGCTATAATTGGGGGAAAAGGGACCACGGAGCTATTATATTTAAATATAAACTGAGGGGAACTTTTTTGATAGAGCAGGAAGCTACTTGAGACAGATGGTTCATTTCCCTCATAGAAAGGTCATCTCATCCATAGAAAAAGCAGATGTTATCTGGAACAAATTATGGTTCAGCTACCCTATCTTGATAGACATTAAGTGGAGGTCATGATACTGACTTTTATTTAATATAGTTCTTTCAAAGCACTTTCTAAGGGCCAAGCACCATCCTAAAGACTATACATACATCGATTTATTGACTTCTCATAACAACCCTATGAAGTAGGGAGTGTTTTTTATTATCCCCATTTCCCAGATGAAGAAACTTGCAGAGAGAGATTGAGCCTAAGATCAAATATCTAGGAAACAGGAGAGCCAGGATTTAAACCCAGGCAGCCCAGCTCTGGAGTCTTGTTCATTCTAAGCTGCTTGGTGGTGATGTACCCCCTAACTAGCTTTTCCCAGTAAACCAACCACAGACTGCCTACCACATACTGGTTACACGAGAGCTTTCTCCAGTGCTGCAGGAGTCACCCTAACTAAAGGTTTTTAACCTTTGCTGAATTTGGTGTGTGGTACTGGGATAACTCATCCTGTATCCGACCATGACTTTAACCTCGTTAGTCAAGCTCTCGGAGCTGGTTAACCCTGCCTGAGCATCTACAATACCCAAAACTTCCATCAGAATGGACTTTAAAGAACAACTAACTTTTGGAGGAAATTTCCTCTCCAGTTGGTCAGGAAAAGCTACCCCTGCTATATCGATAAACCTGTATTACAAGTACCCTCTCCCTATTTAGCTTTCTCATAATATGTAAGTTGTGGGAGACAAGGTTCATGCCTTATTTATCTTCTTCTAGGCTCTGCCTAGCAAACCCCCTGACCTGCAGTGGGTACCCAGAGCGGTTTGTTGACCGCTTCAGACCATTTGCACTTTGCTGCCTGGTCTCTGTGCACTTCCAGGCTGTGCCAATGAACAAAGACTGTCTCCTCTCCACCTCAGGGCATAGAGTTTATGACTGATTTTACAAAGTTAGGAAATAACTTTAACTTGTGGCATTCCTTGTCAAACAAAATTTAATGATTACTAGAAATGGGGCAAATAGAAATGAAATAGAAATGGGGTAAATGGAATTTGTATTTGGAGAGATACCCCAGAAGCTATTAAATACCAATTTCACAGAAGTAACTAGAGGGACTTTTAATTGCCTCTGGACTCATTTAGCCAAGTCTAAGGAGCCTTAAAAAAAAAAAAAAAAAGTACTAAGTAAGAGGTTATTGTGAAAGTAGAAGAAGTCATTTAGGAGGAGAAAAACTTCCCTCGCATCTGTGCTATTTGTGATTTGTGATATCTAAATTATAGGACATGGCATAGTAACAAACCTCCCTTGACCTAATGTCCAACATTTCCCAAATAATCTAAGTATTCTAACCTCTAAGCCCTCCCCCGACGTGCTTACTCACTCTAATCATCTCTGCTCCCTGCAGTCTTCCAAGTCCTGTCTCCTTTACTGTCATCTGAGGTAATTTTCAATTTTTATGTGGTTGCCTGTCTCTCTCCTACATGACTGCCCATGGGCTCATGCAAGCGTGCGCACGCGCGCACACACACGTAGGAGAGATTTTATCTTCTTTTAGCTCTTTCTCTCCTCTCTGCAGTTTCATAGTAAAGATCAGAAGATAGCAGGGCTGTTTTGTGGATGTGTGGAGGGGGAGATAATTGAGGATTAAAATCGGCTACTCCTCACCTTCTAGATGTGTGGCATTTTCTTATCTGCTTGTAGATGGTTAAGGTTTACTCAGCTAGTAAGGAGTTATTTTCAAAAGTCCAGAGGATTTTCCAACAGGAGTGGGTTGGACTGTTCGCTGAAGCAGTGGAGATTACAAGCAACCCAGGGAGGGCATTCGTTGTGCTGACCTCTAAATGGGGATGCACATGTTACCTATGGCCTTGCTCTAAGGTTTCTAAAACTAAGCTATTTCTACATCTGGTGAGTACATCACTGTTTAAAAAATAAGTTAAAAATTTTGAGAATAACCACATCCTTGGCAAGATGTATCCTTTTGTAAGGAGAAATGCTGCAGCTGTTTAACAAAGAATTACAACCCTCCACGGCACTCTGGGCAGGAAATGAAGAAAATGAGCCTGGCTATCTCAAAATGGGTGTTTGGGGATGGAGGAGGGTATAAGAGTTGCCATAGACTATTCTGGAATTGGGGCTCTGGGCCTGCCAGATTAATTTTATCTCATATTGGAGGGTCCTTGGCTATCAGATTTCAAGTAGCATTAAAAAATTTGAATCATCTAACATTAAGCAGAACAGTTACACAGATTCCAGACAAAGAATTAAAGTGAAAATATATTTTTCTTTCAGCAACAACCAGGTTTCTCTTCTTCATCTTCTCGTCCAGTGAATAAATTACATTAAAAAATTAATATCTGCGTTACTTCAAAGTCAAATGTGATGAAATTCTGGCTACAGGAATATCATGTAATAATCATCATTCCAGATGAACAACTGTTCATCTTTTTGCAAAGAATGTGGTCAGTGAAAAGCTGTCTATTGAATGGCCATTTTGTGTGTCCCCCATGGGGCTTTACAAAGGTGCATTTCCCAAGCACAGCTAAGGTCAGATCACTCCTCTAGCCTAGAAACCTTCCCTGGCTCCCATTGTCTTTAGCAGTCTTTCTCAAACCATAATGCATCTACGAATCTCCTAGGGATCAGGTAAAAATGCAGACTGTGATGCTATTGGCCTAGGGTGGGGTCTGGGCTTTTGCATGTCTAACAAGTTTCCAGGTGTTCCTGAGGCTGCTTTTCTTTGACCACAGTCTGAGTAACGTGGGTCTACAGGACTGGCCTGGCAATGATTGCAGTGCCCATTTAGCTTCCAACCATCTTCCCAGGCCAACTGCCCTGTGTTCTCTTGACTCTCCAGAGCCACTCTACTCTCTGGCCTCCTGGGGCTATTATTGTTTTTCCAGACACATACACACCTTCTTCTATGCTTTTGAGACGTTAGTACCTATCAATGTCTAACTTGCCTTTATTAATCCAAAGAGCCCACGCTTTCACAAGCCCTTTTCAGACTTTTCCTGATGCTCTTTCCCTGTCCTGCTCTCCTCTTGCATTTTGGCTGAAAATTGATTTTGCGACCTCCTTATCTGCAGGACTCCATGTATGGGGTGTGTAACCCGTCTCTCCAAATGAACTATGAACCTGCGGTGGACAGCAATCTCATCCTATACATTTCTGCCTCTTTGGCACCATTTTGCACAATTCCTGCATAGAACAGGTGTCAATAAAAGTTTGCTGGCATGGGATAAAATTCACAAATTATATAAAATCACTTCTCTGGGTGGCTTTCTTTTGAATAGCTAAACTTCACTGGCATTCAGATAAACCTCCTCAGTGTTCTTTCCTGAAAGGATATGTCTTACTCCTTGGTAGTTAGGGATCACTCATGGGTGTTCTTTGAAAAGGTTTTGATTTAGAGGATCTATGAATGTAACTATGTGGGCTAAGCTTCTTAAAGGGGCAACCCAGCTGAGACTCACAAAAGAAAGCCGAGGCTGCTTCCTTTGCCGACCATACAAAAGCTGGTTTTTTTATTGTTGCTAATGAGAGGCACTGGTGTTGACTGTCTAACAGAAAGTATCTTAATCCTTTCTCATTAGACTTCTAAAATTAGCCTTATTTTGCCCTGCCTGAAGAATCATGAGATGTGCCACCTTCCAGTTCTAGTTGGGATGACTGGAGATTTGAAGATCCAAGCCTATGGTCTGGAAGGACATCCCTAGCTGGCATATTAGTGTGAAAGCTTTGGGAGTGAACTGGGCTCTAATTTTTGTACATAGTGTGTCAACTTTTTTATCTTGAACACATTATTTAGCCAATTTGAGCCTCAGTTTTCTCATCTTATACTGGGTTATATCATACCCATCTAAAGAACTGATATCAAAGGGAAGAACATGAGTCAATTGTTATGGACATAGATGTGCAATAAATCATGGTGGGTGTTATTATAATTAGCTTTCTGACATATTATCAGTGCATAAGGTCCTTTATCCATGTTTACTGAACATATCTCAAGTATTAGAATTTGGGGATAAGACAGGGGTTCTTGACTTAAGCGTTTAAGTTCTTCTTTTTATAGATCCATGGACACTGTGTTATGCCCTATCATTGGCCCTTTCTCATGGCAGAAGCAATATGTCATTGGTGACTTGATTACATTCCAAGTCCATTGAAATTGGGATTTTTTAATCTCCTCTGGATCATGGATGCATTTCAAAATCTCATGAAAGCTATTAACCTTCTAAGAAAAAAATGCATGTATTCATGCAATTTTGCTTTTGTCTTCTGGGGGTTGATGAGTTCCAGGATGAAAATGACTGGTTCCTAGATCTGCTTATAAACTTCTGGTTCCTCATGAGGCAAAAAGCCAAGAATAACAAAACAAAGTTGAATTGGCACAAAAGAGGACCAAAAAGTTTAGGGAAAAATCACCCAATCATTCCCCAATTCATTTCCCCTGCTAGGAAAATCTAGAAAAATATGGCTACTTGAAGTGGGCAAGGGGGTGATCTGATAACCATTTTTTTTTTTTTACTATATCTTCTGTTGAGAATTACTTTCAAACATATCGGGGTTTCTGATATAAAAAGGTTTATGAAAAAAAAAAAAAGGTTTATGATAGGGAGCCTCAGTGGCTCAGTTAAGCATTTGCCTTTGGCTCAAGTCATGATCCCAGGGTCCTGGGATCAAGGATAGAGCCCCCTGCTGGGCTTCCTGATCAGTGGAGAGCCTGCCTCTCCTTCTCTCTCTGCACCCTCCCACTTGTGTGCACACACATTCTTCCTCTCTCTGTCTCACTCTCTATCTCAAATAAGTAAAACCTTTTTTAAGATAAAAGTTTATGCTATAAA
>ML109409.1:20807-74356 GCA_003697995.1 Taxidea taxus jeffersonii | reverse complement strand
GTTACATTATATGTTTAAATAAAAAAAGCTTAAATAAAAACAAAACAAAACAAAACAAAGAAAAACATAAACATGGGGTGCCTGGGTGGCTCAGTTGATTAAGCATCTGCCTTTAGCTCAGGTCATGATCCTTGAGTCCCAGGATCAAACCCCATGTTGGGCTTCCTGCTTAGCAGGGAGTCTGCTTCTCCCTCTGCCTCTGCCCCTCCCTCGCTCCTGCTCTGTCTGGCGCTCTCTCTCTCTCAAATAAATAAATAAATCTTAAAAAAAAAAAAGAAAAATGTAAACATGTGTAAAAATTAGAAACTTTTAGAGTGTTTTTGAAAGGTCAAGATTCCCTGTCCTATTCCTGGGAATATTTTCAGTTGTTCTGTACATCAGATCTTTTCTTTCTTTTCAGTCTGTATTAGGGAAAGTGAACCCCTATCACCTCTATTTCTGATCAAACTGTGTGTGGCCCTTTCCTATAAGGTCAAAGATGTGATTAGGTACTGTTTCTAGAGATTTTCTTAACATCCTTAATTCTTTCTGATGGGAATTGATATTTGAAATTAAAGAAAAGGAGAAGAAACTCAGAACAATAAAACTTTAGAGAAGAGGAGTAAACCTCCTGGATTACAATATTTTCAAGTAGGATCCTATTAAATTAAAAGGAGGTCATTAAGTAGAAGAATTTGTATTCTGGTGATGGAATAATGCTGGGTCCTCTACAGTTTCATTCCTGTGGAAGTGCATTTCAAAGACCAAGAAGAGTGAAGATGCACACTTACCTTTGTTCTTTAGAAGTAGTATTTTTGTGAATGCTTTGTGTGATCCTTTCTAGTTGGCCTTTATTCTTAATTATTTATATCATGCAGACAGGGGATATTTGATTCTTTAGAGGCATAAAGGTAAACAACTCTGTGAGATTTCTTTTTTCCTTATAAGTTGAAAACTTGTTGAAGATGAGTATTTTGTATATTAGCTGAGACAAACCCATCTAAGGGAATCAAATTGTTCTTTTTTAGATACTTTAAAAACCAATGTCTACTCCTTTTAATTTTGTTTGTAATTATCTTCCTCAAAAAGAACATTCATTTGTTCCTTTATTCACTTGTTCAAGAGTTGTTTAACACTATATGTAAGGCATGATACCCAGTACTGAAATGATACTGTAGTTAAATCCCAGAGCTCAAACCTAGGCACTGTGTGAAAGCATATGCAATTGGGTCATAATTAAGATGATCTGAGAACCCATAGGAAGGCTGGAATTAACTCTGCTCAGGCACAGGGAGGACTTTTTCAAAGAAATGTGGTGGGTATTAAGGAGGGGACGTATTGCATGGAGCACTGGGTGTTCTATGTAAACAATGAATCTTGGAACACTACATCAAAAACTAATGATGTACGGTTATGGTGACTAACATAGCATAAAGAAAAAAAGAAACCAGTCAGTTGTATTCACAGGATAAGTATGTGTTTTGCCAGTTGGACAAGATGGAAGAATGAATTTCACTCAGAGCAGTTATAGGCCAGATGCATAACCCTCCACAGTCTGTAGCACTGCTGGAAGGTGGGAAATGGGACATTGCTGGAGGAGCTGTGAATAGGGACAAACCAGCCTGGTGCTCAGCCAGAGCCAACAAATACAGGGTGGTTATATAAAGAACAGATGTGAGAATGGATAGTGTAGAAAGATCAAAATATATCTGAAGATTTCTACCGAGCCCAAACTGTTTCTTTTTTCTTCTTTGACTCAGGTCCAGTAACTCATCGCTCTTTCCTTTTCTATTAAAGGTTTTCCTTCCTGTGCTATTCTTTAGCATCACCACTCCCCTGGACACATACCTCAGTGGGATCCTTCTAACTGCATTGTGTTTATATCCTCAAAGGCAATGATTTAGATTCCTTTGCTTTTAAGGTTTGTCTTTTATTCATTCATTTATTTTTATTTTTACTGATGATTGCTGCAGATAACTAGCAGAGGATAATGATACCAAATAAGTAACATGGTAGAAGGTTTTTTTTTTTTTTTTTTTTTAAACTACCTGTATTCTGTGGTGTATAGTTTCTAGTTTCTTTTCTGTAAAGTAAAAAATGCCCTCTGGACCCATTACTTCTACATTATTTTGGGGGATAAGTAATAAGTAAATAAAAAATGTGTTGATATCTGGTTAAATATTGTGTTAGCCTTAGTCTAGCGTGGTAGAGACTGTTGGCCAATCCATGAGACTTTCCTTTCAAAAAAATTTTTTTTATTGAAGATTTTATTTATGTATTTGACGGAGAGAGAGACAGTGAGAGAGGGATCACAAACAGCAGGAGTGGGAGAAATAGAAGCAGGCCTCCTACTGAGTAGGGAGCCCGATGCAGGGCTCCATTCCAGGACCCTGAGATCATGACCTGAGCCAAAGGCAGATGCTTAACAACTGAGCCATCCAGGTGTCTCTATGAACCTTTCCAAATCACCTTTTCTCCTGCCATTCCCACAAGTTATTCCCTTTCCTGGCTCCCTTTGCAGTGAGAGTGGCCACCCAGCCTACATTTGGCCATTGAAACGTAAGACAAAGTTTGCTAGAAGATTTCTAGAATGGCTTTCATTGCCTCTATTCTCTTTTTGTTTTCCTGAATACTGACAGTAACCTGGAGCTGTGGCAGCTGTTTTGTGGCAGTGAGATTGTCAACATGCCCAGGGACAGATTAGGAAGATTTTGAGAGCTAATGGTATTGATGATGTTTTTGAGCTGTTGGACCAGTGCTTAGTCACTTGATCTCTGGGTTTCTTTGATATCTATATCCAGATATATGTCTAAGAACTACCTCCTGTGGTTGTCAATTTCAGTTGGTTCCTTTTCTCACAGAAGAGGGAGCACACAGTGAATTAAAAACATAAACTAGGTAATTTAACAAGTGGGAAAAACAGGATGGAGAAATCAGAAGAATTTTGTACTTACTATTATTAGAACTATAAACTGTGTTCTTATAATCTGATATTATAATATACAGAGGATGTGCTGTGCTATAAAGCAAGATGATTTAAGATTAAAAATAAAACAGGGCAGCACAAATGAAAAACCTTGTGATTTGTGGCTTAGAAATAAAAGGGCCTTCAACCTCTCAGGCAGCCAAAGCTACAGCTTCTCCTCCTGCTTATATTCTCTGAAAGCTCTGCTCTTATGTATTTTAGTTCCTGGCCTGTTAATTTTTTTTTTTTTTTCCTGATTATAGATCACATTTTGTCTTAACACCTAATGGTTTCACTCTCCTCGGGTTAAACTATTTTTCCATCCATGATTGACACAGCAGTATCCCTCGGATCTATATAAGATCACAAATGGGAAATCCCAATGTAAGCTTTACTTAGAAAGGCCCTTCAAGGGAACTTTCATACAAAAGGATGAAAACCTACTCTTGTATAATTTTTTGTTGACTGCTAAACCCCAGATGTCATATAGGATGTAGGAAATGTTTGTAATGATTTTTTTTTTCTTGAGCCATTATGGAGGAAGTTCTTTTCCCATATTTTATCTCAGTATGTTTCTCTACTCTCCAGAAATGACTGAGAAGGATATTTACAGGAGAAATCTCATAACAAAAGGAAGAGAATATAATCCAGAACTTCTTTTTTAAAAAATTTTTATTTATCTTTTAAATTTCTTTTCAGTGTTTTAGAATTCATTGTTTATGCACCACACCCAGTGCTCCATGCAATACATACCCTCCACAATACCCACTACCAGGCTCACCCAACCTTCCACCCCCATTCCCTCCAAAACCCTCAGTTAGTTCTTCAGAGTGCACAGTCTTCCATGGTTCATCTACCCCTCCAATTTCTCCCAACTCACTTTTCCTCTCCATCTCCCCATGTCCTCCATGTTATTCCTTATGCTCCACAAATAAGTGAAACCATTTGATAATTGACTCTCTCTGCTTGACTTATTTCACTTAGCATAATCTCTTCCAGTCCCGTCCATGTTGATACAAAAGTTGGGTATTCATCCTTTCTGATGGAGGCATAGTACTCCATAGTATATATGGACCACATCTTCTTTATCCATTCGTCCATTGAAGGGCATCTTAGTTCTTCCCACAGTTTGGTGACTGTGGCCATTGATGCTATGAACATTGGGGTACAGATGGCCCTTCTTTTCACTCCATTTGTATCTTTGGGGTAAATATCCAGTAGTGTAATTACAGGGTCACAGGGTAGCTCTATTTTTAATTTCTTGAGGAATCTCCACACTATTTTCCAAAGTGGCTGCACCAACTTGATTCCCACCAACAGTGTAAGAGGGTTCCCATTTCTCCGCATCCTCTCCAACACTTGTTGTTTACTGTCTTGTTAATTTTGGCCATTCTAACTGGTGTAAGGTGGTATCTCAATGTGATTTTGATTTAAATCTCCCTGATGATGAACATTTTTTCATGTGCCTGTTAGCCATTTGTATGTCATCTTTGGAGAGGTGTCTGTTCATGTCTTCTGCCCATTTTTTGACATGATTATCTGTTTTGTGTGTGTTTAGTTTGAGGAGTTCTTTTTTTTTTTTTTAAAGATTTTATTTATTTATTTGACAGACAGAGATCACAAGTAGGCAGAGAGGCAGGCAGAGGGAGAGGGAGAAGCAGGCTCCTGGCCGAGCAGAGAGCCCAATGTGGGGCTCGATCCCAGGACCCTGAGATCATGACTTGAGCCGAAGGCAGAGGCTTAACCCACTGAGCCACCCAGGTGCCCTAGTTTGAGGAGTTCTTTATAGATCTTGGATATCAGCCCTTTGTCTGTACTGTCATTTGCAAATATTTTCTCCCATTCTGTGGGTTGTCTCTTTGTTTTGTTGACTGTTTCCTTTGCTGTGCAGAAGGTTTTGATCTTGATGAAGTCCCAAAAGTTCATTTTCCCTTTTGTCTCCTTTGCCTTTGGAGACATATCTTGAAAGAAGTTGCCATGGCTGATGTTGAAGAGGTTACTGCCTATGTTCTCCTCTAGAATTCTGATGGATGGATTCCTGCCTCACATTGAGGTCTTTTATCCATTTCGAGTTTATATTTGTATATGGTGTAAGAGAATGGTTGAATTTCATATTTCCACACATAGCTGTCCAATTTTCCCAGCACCATTTATTGAAGAGACTGTCTTTTCCACTAGATATTTTTTCCTAGTTTGTTGAAGATTATTTGACCATAAAGTTGAGGGTCCATATCTGGGCTCTCTATTCTGTTCCACTGGTCTATGTGTCTGTTTTTGTAGCAGTACCATGCTGTCTTGGTGATCACAGCTTTTTAGTAAAGCTTGAAATCAGGCAACTTGATGCCCGAGTTTTGTTTTTCTTTTTCAATGTTTCCTTAGCAATTTGGGGTCTCTTCTGATTCCATACAAATTTTAGGATTGTTTGCTCCAGCTCTTTAAAAAAAATGCAGAATTTTTCAAATTTTGAAAAAGGTGGAATTTTGATTGGAATGGCATCGAAAGTATAGATTGCTTTAGGCTGTATAGACATTTTAACAATGTTTGTTATTCTGACATAATCCAGAACTTCTGACAGGAAATATGATTATATCAAGCACTTATTTTTACAGAATCATAATCTTCGAACAGGATCGTATATGTCTAAAAGTCGCTACTAAGTGGTAATCTACCCTGTTTGAACACCCCTGGGGAAATCAAACTCATTTTTCCCCAGGGTAGTCAATCACAGATTTTAACTGCTCCTAGAGTATTTTTCTTTATTCTGGGTCAAAATTTTTCTTCTTGCATCTGATCTGCACAAACATGACTCCTGAGCATTTTAATGGCAAAGAAGAAGTAATAATTGTTAACATGCTTCATGACTTCTAAGGCTGAGTCCAGCATCTCAGAGAACAGGTCATCATCTCTCCCTGGATCCGTGAATTCATCACAGTGCAGAAAATACAGGAAAGATCGTCTTATTTTATTTGACATAGAGTCAGTGTGTCTTTGCTATTTGAGGGTTTTTGTCATTTTGGAAGAGAAATACTAATGTCGGGAATTGTGTTCAAGTGATTATTGTCTTAGTTTAAGAAACTGCCACAGCGATCCAGCCTTTAGCAACCCCCATCCTAGTCATTCAGCAGCTATGGACATGGAGGCTGCCCCCCTACCCACACCAGTAAAAAGAGCTCACTGAGAGCTCACATGATGGTTAGCATTTTTTTAGCAAAATATTTTTAAAATAAGGTATGCACATTTAAAAAATTACATATAATGTATTATTTGTTTCAGGGGTACAGGTATGTGATTCATTAGTCTTAGACAATTCACAGCGCTCACCATAGCACATATCCTCCCCAGTGTCACCACCCAGCCACCCCATTCCTCCCACCTCCCTCTCCTCCAGCAAGCCTCTGTTTCCTGAGATTAAGAGTCTCTTATGGTTTGTTTCCCTCTTTGGTTTCATCTTGTTTCATTTTTTCCTCCCTTCCCCTATGGTCCTCTGTCTTATTTCTAAAATTCCTCATATCAGTGAGATCATATGATAATTGTCTTTCTCTGATTAACTTCTTTCACTTAGCATAATACTGTCTAGTTCCATCCAAGTCATTGCAAATGGCAAGAGTTTTTTTTTTTTTTAAATTTATTTATTTGTCAGAGAGAGAGAGAGAACACAAGTAGGCAGAGTGGCAGGCACAGGCAGAGGGAGAAGCAGACTCCCTGCCGAGAAAGGAGCCTGATGTGGGACTCAATCCCAGGACCCTGGGATCATGACCTGAGCCAAAGGCAGCCACTTAGCCGACTGAGCCATCAGGCATCCCAAGAGTTCATTTTTTTTTTTTTAATTCTTAAAACAATTTTATTTATTTTTTTTAAAAAGATTTAATTTATTTATTTGACAGATCACAAGTAGGCAGAGAGGCAGAGAGAGGGAAGCAGGCTCCCCGCTGAGCAGAGAGCCTGATGCGGGACTAGATCCCAGAACAGGGATCATGACCTGAGCTGAAGGCAGAAGCTTAAACCACTGAGCCACCCAGGCGTCCCAAGAGTTTGTTTTTTTGATGGCTGCATAATATTCCATTGTGTATATATACTACATCATCCTAATCCATTCATCTGTTGATAAACATCTAGTCTCTTTCCATAGTTTGGCTATTGTGGACATTGCTGCTATAAACATTCAGGTGCATATGCCCCTTTGGATCACTACATTAGTATCTTTGGGGTAAATACAGTAGTGCAATTGCTGGGTCATAAGGTAGCTCTAATTTCAACTTTTTGAGGAACTTCCATACTGTTTTCCAGAGTGGCTGTACCAGCTTGCATTCCCACCAACAGTGTAGGAGGATTCCCCTTTCTCTGCATCCTCACCAGCATCTGTCATTTCCTGACTTGTTAATTTTAGCCAGTCTGACTGGTGTGAGGTGCTATCTTAATGCGGTTTTGATTTGTATTTCCCTAATGCCGAGTGATGCTGAACACTTTTTCATATGTTGGCCATTTGGATGTCTTCTTTGCAGAAATATGTGTTTGTGTCTTCTATCCATTTCTTGATTGGATTATTTATTCTTTGGGTGTTGAGTTTGATCAATTCTTTATAGATTTTGGATACTAGGCCTTTATCTGTTATGTCATTTGCAAATATGTTCTCCCATTCTGTTGGTTGTCTTTTGGTTTGGATGACTGTTTCCTTTGCTGTGTAAAAGCTTTTGATCTTGATGAAGTCCCAATAGTTGATTTTTACCCTTGTTTCCCTTGCCTTTGACGATATTTCTAGGAAGAAACAAGAAGTTGCTGCAGCTGAGGTCAAAAAGGTTGCTGCTTCTGTTCTCCTCAAGGATTTTGATGGATTCCTGTCTCACACTGAGGTCTTTCATCCATTTTGAGTCTATTTTTGTGTGTGGTGTAAGGAAATGGCCCAGTTTCATTCTTCTACATGTGGCTGTCCAATTTTCCCAACACCATTTGTTGAAGAGACTGTCTTTTTTCCATTGGATATTCATTGCTGCTCTGTCGAAGATTAGTTGACTATAGAGTTGAGGGGCCTTTTTTGGGCTCTCTATTCTGTTCCATTGATCTATGTGTCCATTTTTGTGCCAGTGCCATACTGTCTTGATGATTACAGCTTTGTAATGAAGCTTAAAGTCTGGAATTGTGGTGCCACCAACTTTTGTTTTCTTTTTCAACATTCCTCTGGGTATTCGGGGTCTTTTCTTGTTCCATATAAATTTTAGGATTATTTGTTCCATTTCTTTGAAAAACGTTGATGGTGTTTTGATAGGGACTGCATTAAATGTGTAGCTTGCTGTAGGTACCATAGACATTTTCACAATATTTGTTCTTCCAATCTATGAGCATGGAACGTTTTTCCATTTCTTTGTGTCTTCCTCAATTTTTTTCATGAGTATTCTATAGTTTTCTGAGTACAGATTCTTTGTCTCTTTGGTTAGATTTATTCCTAGGTATCTTATGGTTTTGGGTGCAATTGTAAATGAGATCAACTCCTTAATTTCTCTTTCTTTTGTCTTGTTGGTGTATAGAAATGCAACTGATTAGTCTGCATTGATTTTATACCCTAACATTTCACTTAATTCCTGTATGAGTTCTAGCAGTTTTGGGGTGGAGTCTTTTGGGTTTTCCATATAAAGAATCATATCATCTGCAAAGAGTGAGAGTCTGACTTCTTCTTTGCTGATTCGGATGCCTTTTATTTCTTTTTGTTGTCTGATGGCTGAGAATAGGAATTCTAGTACTATGTTGAACAGCAGTGATGATAGTGGACAGCTCTGCCATGTTCCTGACCTTAGGGGCAAAATTCTCAATTTCTCCCCATTGAGAATGATATTCACTGTTGGGCTTTTCATAGATGGCTTTTAGGATATTGAGGTTTGTACCTTCTATCCCTACACTGTGAACAGTTTTGATCAAGAAAGAATGCTGTACTTTGTCAAATGCTTTTTTTGCATCTATTGAGAGTATCATATGTTTCTTGTTCTTGTTAATGTATTGTACCACATTGATTGATTTGTAGATATTGAACCAACTTTGCAGCCCAGGAATAAATCCCATTTGGTTGTGATTAGTAATCCTTTTAATGTACTGTTGGATCCTATTGTCTGTATTTTGGTGAGAATTTTTGCACCCATGTTCATCAGGGATATTGGTTTGTAATTCCAATTGGTTTGATGGAATCTTTGTCTCATTTTGGGATCAAGATAATTCTGGCCTCATAGAATGAGTTTGGAAGTTTTCCTCTCACTTCTATTTTTTGGAACAGTTTCAGGAGAATAGATATTAATTCTTCTTTAAATGTTTGGTAGAATTCTCCTGGGAAGGCACCTGGCCCTGGGCCCTTGTCTGTTGGGAGATTTTTGATTACTCCTTCAATTTCCTTGCTGTTTATGGGTCTGTTCAGGTTTTCTATTTCTTCCTGGCTCGGTTTTGGTAGTTTGTATGACTCTAGGAATGCATCCATTTCTTCCATATTGTCTCATTTGCTGGCATATAGTTACTCATAATATGTTCTTATAATTGTATTCCTTTGGTGTGGTTGTGATCTCTCATCTTTCATTCACGATTTTATTAATTTGGGTCCTTTCACTTTTCTTTTTGATAAGTCAGGCTGGGGGTTTATCAGTCTTATTAATTTTTTCAGAGAACCAGCTCCTAGTTTCATTGATCTGTTCTACTGTTCTTTTGGTTGCTATTTCCTTGCTTTCTGCTCTGATCTTTATTATTTCTCTTCTCCTGCTGGGTTTAGGCTTTCTTTGTTGTTCTTTCTCCAGCTCCTTTAGGTGTAGGGTTAGGTTGTGTATTTGAGACCTTTCTTGTTTCTTGAGGAAGGCTTGTATCACTATATACTTTCCTCTCAGGACTGCCTTTGGTGTGTCCCAAAGATTTTGAATAGTTGTGTTTTCATTTTCACTTTCATTTGTTTCCACGATTTTGTTTCAATTCTTCTTTAATTTCCTGGTTGACTCATTCATTCTTAGTAGGATGCTCTTTAGCCTCCATGTATTTGAGTTCTTCCCAACTTTCCTCTTGTGATTGAGTTCTAGCTTCAGAGAATTATGGTCTGAAAATATGCAGGGAATGATCCCAATCTTTTGGTACCGGGTGAGACCTGGTTTGTGACCCAGGATGTGATCTATTCTGGAGAATGTTCTCTGTGCAGTAGAGAAGAATGTGTATTGTGTTGCTTTGGGATGGGATGTTCTGAACATACCTGTGAAGTTCCTCTGGTCCAATGTGTCATTTAAAGCCTTGATTTCCTTGCTGATATTTTGCTTAGATGATCTGTCCATTTCAGTGAGGGGGGGTGTTAAAGTCCCCTATTATTATTGTATTATTGTTGATGTTTTTCCTTGATTTTGTTATTAACTGATTTATATAATCAACTGCTCCCATGTTAGGGGCATAGATATTTAAAATTGTTAGATCTTCCTGTTGAATAGACCCTTTCAGTATGATAAAGTGTCCTTCCTCCTCTCTTATTATAGTCCTTGGTTTAAAATCTAATTGATCTGATATAAGGATTGCTACCCCAGCTTTATTTCGATGTCCATTAGCATGGTAAATGGTTTTCCACCCCCTCACTTTAAATCTTTGTGTCTTTGTGTCTAAAATAAGTCTCCTATAGGCAGCATATTGATGAGTCTTATTTTTTTTTTAATCCATTCTGATACCCTGTGTCTTTTGATTAGGGGGATATAGCCCATATACATTCAGGGTAGCTATTGAAAGATATGAATTTAGTGCCATTGTGTTGCCTGTAAGGTTACTATTACTCTGTTTCTTTCTGGTGTATGTCACTTCAAGGCTCTCTCTTTGCTTAGAGGACCCCTTTCAATATTTCCTATAGGGCTGGTTTGGTGTTTACAAATTCTTTTTTTTTTTAATTTTTTTTATTTTTAAAAAAATTTTTTAGAAGATTTTATTTATTTATTTGAAAGGCAGAGATCACAGCAGGCAGAGAAACAGGCAGAGGGAGAGGAAGGGAAGCAGGCTCCCCGCTGAGCAGAGAGCCCAATGCGGGGCTCCATCCCAGGACCCTTGGGATCATGACCTGAGCCGAAGGCAGAGGCTTTAACCCACTGAGCCACCCACTGAGCCCCTGGTCTTTACAAATTCTTTTAGTTTTTGTTTGTCCTGGAAGCTTTTCATCTCTCCTTCTATTTTCAATGACAGCCTGGATGGATATAGTATTCTTGGCTGCATATTTTTCTTATTTAGTGCTTTGAATATATTATGCTTATTCTTTCTGGTCTTCTAGGGCTCTGTGGATAAGTGTACTGCCGGTCTAGTATTTCTTGCTTTGTAGGTTATAGACCTCTTGTCCTGGGCTGTTTTCAGGATTTTCTCTTTGTCTCTGAGACTTGTAGGTTTTACTATTAGATGGTGGGTTGTTGGCCTGTTTTTATTGATTTTGAGGGGGATTCTCTGTGCCTCCTAGATTTTGAGGCTTGTTCCCTTTGCCAAATTAGGGAAATTCTCTGCCATAATTTGCTCCAATATACCTTCTGCCCCTCTGTCTTTCTTCTTCTTCTGGGATCCCAATTATTTTAATTTTGTTTCATCTTATGGCTTCAGTTATCTCTTGAATTCTCCCCTTGCAGTCCAGTAGTTGTTTATCTCTGTTTTTCTCAGCTTCTGTATTCTCCATCTTTTGGTCTTCTATATCACTAATTCTCTCTTCTGCCTCATTTATCCTAGCAGTAAGAGCCTCCATTATTTATTGTACCTCATTAATAGCCTTTTTTATTTCAACTTGGTTAGATTTTACTTCTTTTATTTCTCCAGAAAGGGATTCTCTAGTATCTTCTATGTTTTTTTCAAGCCCAGCTAGAATCTTTATAATTGTCATTCTGAACTCTAGTTTTGACATCTTACTAATGTATATATTGATTAGGTCTCTGGCAGTTGGTACTGCCTCTTGTTCTTTTTTTTTTTTTTGAGGTGAGTTTCCATTTTGTCATTTTGTCCAGAGAAGAATAGATGAATGAGAGAACAAAATGCTAAAAGGTTAGCAACAACCCCAGAAAAAATATACACTAACCAAATTGGAAGAGACCTGAAACTGGGTGGAAAAGAAAGGGAGGGGAAAAAATAAAGAAGAAAGAAAAAAGAAAGAAAGAAAAAAGAATATGGTCAGGCTGGTGAATAGAACAGTACCACACCCTAGATTTGGGATATATTTTGGTCAGTTAGAAGAAACTGTCTTCCAAAATTTTAGAGAAGGAAAAACTTTTTACACACACACACACACACACACACACACACAAACACAAACACACAAAGGGTAAATATGATGAAGGGATGGAATATGATTGTAAAGATGAAATTTAAAAAAGAGTCTAAAAAAGGACTTGATAAGTTTGTTGAAAAAAAGAGAGGAATAAAATTAGAAAAAAAAAAGAAGGAGAGAATGTGATCAGGCAGAAGACTAGAACAAAGCCTACACTAGATTTTGGTTATATTTTAGTCTGTTAGAAGGAACTGTATCACAAAGTTTTAAAGAAAGAGAAACATATATATATACAAAAAATAAAGTTAAATAAAATGAAGGGATAGAATATGCTAAAATGAAAATTAAAAAAGATTTTAAAAAAGGAATTGATAAGGTATTGGTTGAAAAAAGAAAGAAGAAAAATTAAAAAATAATAAAAAAGAAAGAAAATTAGAAAAAAAAATTAATCCCAAAAGTCTAAAGAATCATGGGAAAGAAGCCATGAATTCTATGTGTTATATTCCTGTAGCTCTGAAGTTTTGCAGTTCTCTTTGATCAGAGAGCTTGGTCTTGGCTGGATATTCTTGCTGATCTTCTGGGGGAAGAGCCTGTTGCAGTGATTCTCAAATGTCCTTTCCCAAGGCGGAATCGCACTGCTTCTTGCCAGGGGCCAGGCTAAGTAATCTGCTTGGGTTCGCTCTCAGGAGATTTTGTTCTCTGAACGCTTTCCATACTGTTTGGAGGACGGGAATGAAAATGGCAGCCTCCCAATTTCTGGCCCTGTGGGAGCTGATGAGCTCATGGCCCCGCTCCTAAGTGCACCCTCAGAGAAAAGCAGGCAATCTCTCCTGTCTCCCTGGTCTCCAGCCATGCTCTGTGCTCACCTGGCCTGTGACCGAGCATTTCTATCTCTGGTGCACAGCCCTGTTTGGAGTCTCCAAACCCAGCAGATTCCTGCAGCATGCTTCCGTGCCGCTCCTCCCAGAGGAGGAAGGTGAGTCTCCCCGGATCTGCCACTTGTGGGGTCCCTGCTTGAAGAGAGTGTCCCAAATGTGCCAGGGATCCTAGTTTAAGGTAACCCTGAGCTGAGAGTCCCTCCTTGGCTCAGTCTTTGCAGCCAGCTTCCCAGCTCTGATACCTGGGAGCTCTGCCACTCTCAGACACCCCCAGTCTTTCTGTGACCCTGAGGGTCCTGACACCACACTGTCCCAGCGAGGGTTCCACCCCCTGCTTAGCCACTGGAGTGATGTCCCTCTGCGGAGCAGACTTCTTAATGCTCTGTGGCTTTATCACTTGCTGGGAGCCAGCTGAAGGAGGCTCCCTCCCACCGTGGTCTATCTTCCCTTATATGATCTGGGATTCACTTCTCTGTACATCCTACCTTCCAGAAAGTGGTTGCTTTTCTTGGTATGCACATTTTTAAAAAAGACATAATGCTATTACACACTTAAAAGATTACAGTATAGGGGCACCTGGGTGGCTCAGTGGGTTAAGCCTCTGCCTTCAGCTCAGGTCATGATCTCAGTGTCCTGGGATCGAGCCCCGCATTGGGCTCTCTGCTCAGTGAGGAGCCTGCTTCCTCCTCTCTCTCTGCCTGCTTCTCTACCTACTTGTGATCTCTGTCTACCAAGTAAATTAAAAAAAAAAATTAAAAAAAAAAGATTATAGTGTAAACATGATTTTCTAGGCATTGGGAAATCAAAATATTTATTTACCCTATTATTGAGGTGGTCTGGAACTGAATTTGCAGTATCTCTGAGGTATGCCTGTACATAATTTGTAGTAGTGTAACACATAATATTAGTATGTAATAATAATAGGATAATGCATAATGAAATGTTCGCTAAGTTATATTTAAAACATATTATTTATGGTAAAGATTTTAGGTTATAAAAATCCAAAGCCTTTGTGAAATGTAATAATTTAAAATATGCTATTTTGGGGATGCCTGGGTGGCTCAGTCAGTTAAGTGTCTGCCTTTGGCTTAGGTCATGATCTTAGAGTCTTGGGATAGAGCCCCACCCAGGCTCTCTGCTCATCCAGAAGCCTGCTTCTCCCTCTGTCTGCTCTGCCTGCCCTCCCCTTGCTTGTGCTGTCTCTGACAAATAAGTTAATATGATCATTTAAAAAAATAAATAAAAATGTGCCACTTTTGTAACAACTGAAGTTTAACAGTAAAACAATAAGTAACTTAATGGTCTGTAGTTTCAGTTAGATCACAGTGGGAAAAGCAAGCAGGTCCCAAACTCTGACTAAACATCAGTTGTTTGACAAAACATTTCCTGAAATATTTTGCCTTTTGGTGTAAGGATATCACTGTAAGCCTAGGAAGGTAAAAAGGATATAGTAAGACACCAACAGGAATGTACAATTATAGCCTTAGAGAAGTATAAAAAAATTATAGGAATAACAAGCAAAACGAAGGTTAAAATTTTCTCTTATGTTTTAAGTTGAGTTTAAGTATAAGAATAGCAATAAATTTTGAAGTAATCTTATTTCCTATGTTTGCCTCTTTAAGCATTTGGGGTGTTCAAAAGACACTGTCTGATCGCATTTTAAATTTTGTATAGGACTTGAGCAATTTAGTTGAAATTAATGGTGAAATGTTTAAGCAGGCTTCAGATTCCCTTTATTAGTGAATTAGCTATTTCTTTGTAATGAATTACCCTACAACTGATCTCACAGTTTTTGTGCGTCAGCAGCTAGGCATGGCTCCCCTGGGTTGCTCTGACTCATGATTTCTCACAAAGTTGCCTTCAGGGCATGGGCCACAGTTAGGGGCCTCAACTCCAAGCTTCAGGAGGAAGGATCAGCTTCAGAGCTCATTCACTGTGGCTGTTGGCTGGCCCCAGAACCTCACTGGCTATTGCCCCAGACTTCAATTTCTTGCTCCATGGATCTCTCCATAGGGCTTCACATCATAGCTGTTTGTTTCTTGTGGGGGTGGGGGAAGATGGTGGAGAGATATAGAAACCAGTTCACACTTCCAAGAAAAGGTTTAGGCAATGGCATGAACACTAGGAGGTGTGGGAGATAATTGGAGGCCATTTTCAACAATTCAAATTACAAATATTAGCAAATATTATTTTCCATTTGCAAAGCCTGTGGTCAAGTTTGTAATGGTCAGTTTGTTTCCTGATTTGTAACTTGATTAAACTATCAACTCCTCGAGGTCGTGCACTGTGACTCACCTCTTCTTCAGCGCTTGATATAGTAGCCACCATGTGAGAGGTGCTCCAGAAATTCAGGCCAAATTTTATTTCAGTTATTTTATTTGGTTACTGATAAACTAAATTAAATTATAATTAAATGATTATAATAATGGTAATTAAAAAATCAAATAACAAGAGTGCTTTCTGAAAACTTATAAGACCTGTGATATCTGCTGCCATTTTATAAATTTAATTCGGTAGTCTAGAACTACACTATTCAAAGGATCTTTTTCATTTCTGATGTTGTAATTTTGCATGATGACCACCAGATGGCACAACCACACAGACCAAGCTCTAAAATCAAGGCATTTAAAATTTAGAGAAGTCTTGCATCTAAGAATGAAGTAGCATCTATTCTCATAAACTGCCATTGGGAATGTTAGTAGACCATTACTGCAAATAAACTTAGCAAAATATATTTTATTTTATTTTTTTTAAGATTTTATTTATTTATTTGACAGAGACATAGAGAAGGAACACAAACAGGAGGAGTGGGAGAGGGAGAAGCAGGGTCCCCTGAGTAGAGAGCCCAGTATGGGGCTTGATCCCAGTACCCTGGGATCATGACTTGAGTCAAAGGCAGATGCTTAATGACTGAGCCACCCAGGTGCCCCAGAAAAATATAGTTTAGTATTAAAAAATGGTAGTACTTTTTGAGCTAATGATTCTACTTTAGAAATCTGTCTTCAGAAAATGATATAAGTGAACCAAATGCTACACACTTCGATTTTTACCCCAGCATTATTTGAATTGCCAAACACCAGGGAAAAATCTCATGTCCAACAATAGTGGAAGGGTTGATATATATGATACAACCTTCCAATTGAAAAATACGAAAGCCTTAAAATTATTTTTATGAAGTATTTAATGATATGACAAATGCTTTGGACATAATATTAATTGAAAAAACTGGATTACAAAATACTGTGTGATCCCTATCATGTGTAAAATACACATAGAAAATATGGAAAGGAAATGTTTCAAAATATATATTATCAGGGGCACCTGGGTGGCTCAGTGGGTTAAGCCTCTGCCTTGGGCTCAGGTCATGACATCAGGGTCTTGGGATTGAGCCCCGCATTGGGCTCCCTACTAAGCAGAGAGCCTGCTTCTCTCTCTCCCTCTGCCTGTCGCTCTGCCTACTTGTGGTCTCTCTCTCTGTGTCAAATAATATATATATTATCAGGCAATTTTAAGGTTTTTTCCTTCATATTTTCCTTATTGCCCCAATTTTTAACAATGACTAGCTAGAAATAATATTACATATTCTCAAGAAGAAGAAGTCAAGTGTGAGGACAACAAAACAATGGAATGGAAGTTTTTTTCACTTATCGTAACTTAAAATTCTTTGTCCTCTACTGTGTTAAACCATAAAAATATTTACTTGTTCAGTAGTTATCTGGTGTCTTTTATATGCCAGACATCACACTGTGTGCTGGTTATACAGAAGTGAGTAAGACATAATTTCTGCCTTTAGTGAACATATGGTCAACTCAGAGAGAGAGAGAGGGAGAGAGAGAGAGTAGCAGATATTCTGTAAGGTAAGGTGACAGATGCAAAAAAACTAATAATGATATAGTACATTTTTCATAGTTTCAACTCTCCCAAATTGAACTGTCAAATGTTCTATTTATGAATGTAACATAGTGAACTTTGTACATATTTTTCATTGACTAAAGATTTCCAAGAGCAGACATGAGTGAATAATACTTGCAAATATTTATCTTCTGGAAAAGATATTAACTGCCCGTGAGAAAGAGATTATTGGCACTGTTATTCAGGTAGATTACAGTAGAGAACACCGTTACTAAAAATTCTTGGTTTGAGTTTACCAACATTGTGGTAATTGTGGGATTGTGGGACTGTACTCAGTTTCTCTAATGCAGATTTCCACAAGAGTGAAAGGAGACCAAAAATACAAGTTAAAAACAAGTTCTGGGTGCAAACACTACATTTTCAAGCATCAGACACTTTAATACAATATCAGATTCTCACATGGATGTTTGTTACTGACCATACTGGAAGAATCCATACCCAAGAGATCAAATTTAAAGTAAGCCAAGGATTTAAAGGTAAATCTTTAATCAATGTTTTTTTTAAAAATCTACCTTTGCCTTGTTTTTAGACCTTGCATGAAAATGAGGAAAGAGAGGAGGCCCTTGTCAGGGTCACCACACACTAAAACCTTCTTGCACTGGGCCCTATGGTACACAGTGAGGTCCTTGAGTTTGAAACTTCCTGTGTGGTTTTAGCTCAAATAACTGAGGTAGCCCCAGCTGTTGGGCTAGATATGTTGATAATCTCTCAGGAAGTATCTGAGTCTATTTTTATGTTTTATTTTCATAGAGTATTGTATAGTGCCTTTTGCTTTCATCTATCCTTACAATGGTGGAGGGTTGAGTTGGCATAGACAAGTAGCAGGTGATCGAAAACTCACTTATGTGTTAATTATATTTTATATTTTACTATTGGGTTGAATACACTTTGACAAAGCAATATCAAATGATGATATTTTCTGAGCCTTAACGCTTTGGTAATTAGTGAAGGTAGGCCAAGAAGGGCGAGGTGCTGGTAGGAAACCAGGTGAGCACGAAAAAATGCAAATGTCAATCCACTCAGTGGATAAGTCTTTGGGATGTAACACTGAGAGGTGAGTTCAGAGCCGCTTCTCTGTAGGCTGTGAATTGAACACCTCCTGGCATGGTGCCTGCTCTTGGTATATTAGCATTAAGTGAGGGACGATTCTCTGTTAGCTTGGACCTGGAGGTGACCTTTTTTGGTTGTCAAAATTTGGGCTTAGAGGCAGAAGCATAAAGTGTAATTGAGCCTGGTTATTAATCTATAAAAATATAATGAGATGCCACATAGATCATTCAACATATTCCCATTTTGTACTAAGTTAAGAAAGAATTTTATGCTCAGGGACATCTTTACTTTCAAACTACAGTCATCCTCTGGTTATTTGACTTTTTAGTTTCTCTTTGTTATTTATCCCACTCATGGGTTTAAGGTTAAGGACTTTTCACAGCTATAGTTCACTTGCTTCTGATGTCAGTACCAGTAGATTTCAAACTTTAGCTGGCCTCAGAATCATCTGGAGAGCTTGTTAAAATACAGATCATTGGGCCCCCCTCAGATCCTGGTTCATTGATTCAGAAGTGGGGCCCAAGAATGCATTTATTTATTTATTTATTTATTTATTTAAAGATTTTATTTTTATTTATTTATTTGTTAGAGAGAGAGAGAGCGAGTGAGCACAGGCAGACAGAGAGGCAGGCAGAGGCAGAGGGAGAAGCAGGCTCCCCACTGAGCAAGGAGTCCGATGTGGGACTCGATCCCAGGACGCTGGGATCATGACCTGAGCCGAAGGCAGCTGCTTAACCAAGTGAGCCACCCAGGCATCCCAAGAATGCATTTAAATAGTGGAGCAGGGAGCCTGAGGTGGGGCTCCATCCCAGAACCCTGGGATCATGATCTGAGCTGAAGGCAGATGCTTAACCAACTGAGCCACCCAGGCATCCCTGCTCTTGTTTTTTAAAAAACAATAATTTTGTTTTTAATTAATAAAATCAATTTTAAATCAATTTTAATTAATAAAAACAACTATTTTGTTTTTATTATTTTAAAGAAATTATTGAAAGCCTTAATTATATTTACTAACACCCTATGGTTAGTTTCTGAATTCCTTCCTTGGAATTGCTTCCTCTACAAGAGAAACTGCTGTTCATTTCTTCAAAAAAAGAGTCTCAATTAGCCTTTCCATTTCAGAGCCATATTTTCTGATTAAATGCTATTTCCCCAATAGAATCTGCTCTCAGAATGAAGGCTTACATTTTTTTTTAACCTCATTAAAGTTCACTCCTTCCTTCTGTAGCTGCCTTGTTCTCAAGAGAATCCTATTTGTGAACAAGTTCAGTTCCATCTCATTCAAGGGTCAAAATTATCCCTTTGTGGTTCCAACCCTTTTATATGATGTCCAAGTTTTCTACCTTCTCTGGAGGAGAACTTAGAAGTGTCTAGAACTGTTGAGATATGAAATCACCCAAAGACAACAGGTAGGTGGTAGAAAATGCATGACCCAAGCCAGCTGAGTTATTTCCTGCTTTCTTTTCCTTTATGTTCAAAAGTTCTCTTGTTGGAATTCATCTGCACCTCATCTTGTACTCTGCTTTCCCTTCTCCAGTGCCTGGGGGAAAACATCAGGTTCAACAAGCACACTTCTACTTTAGAATCTTAGAGTACTTTCCTCATATATTAGTTTCATTTTTGTTCTGGGCTTTCACGGTATGAGTGAGAGGGAGAGAAGAACTCAGAGAACAAGAAAACAGCTAGGGAAATCTCCTTGTAATTCTGTCTCGCTGTATGTATTCACTCATACATTAGTTCATTTATATAGTCTTTCTTCATTCAACAAATGAGTCCTGTGTGCCTTCAGTTAACATTACCCACCACTTTAAAAAAAATTAACATATAATGTATTATTTGCCCCAGGGGTAAATAATCATCTGTGATTATTATCTGTGAATCATCAGGCTTACACATTTCACAGCACTCACCACTTTTTACACTTTTTAAGAGAGTATTTTCCTTCCTCATATATCATTTTCTAACTAAATTAAAATGGTATATAATTAAAAATATGTTAAATGTATATATGCAATTTTAAAAAAAGATTTTCTTTATTTATTTGAGGGAGAGAACGAGTGATAGCATGAGAGGGGAGAAGGTCAGATGGAGAAGCAGACTCCCCATGGAGCTGAGAGCCTGACTCAGGACTCAATCCCGGGACTCTGGGATCATGATCTGAGCTGAAGGCAGTCGCCTAACCAACTGAGCCACCCAGGCACACGTGTATATGCAATTTAAATATACATTTAAATGTATAATATTTTAACATATGTCTATCAAGTGTGCTAACATATATATGTCATGGTCTTTATTTTTAAGCTCTAATCAGAGGTACAGAATTGATGATCTATGGTACAAATGTACATTTCTTATCTCCTAATCACCAAGAGTCAAAATATATTTTTTCTGCTTTAAAGTGCTATATTTATTTATTTAATCAAAACAATTTTTTTCTCACCATAGCACATACCCTCCCCATTGTCCATCACCCAACCACTCCATCCCTCCCACCCTCCTCCCTTCCAACAACTCTCAGTTTGTTTCCTGAGATTAAGAATCTTTTATGGTTTGTCTCCCTCTTTGGTTTTGTCTTGTTTCATTTTTCCCTCCCTTCCCTTATGATCCTCTGTCTCATTTCTCAAATTTCTCATATCAGTGAGATCATATGATAATTGTCTTTCTCTGATTGACTTCTTTCACTTAGCATAATACCCTCTAGTTCCATCCATGACATTACAAATGGCATGATTTTTTTTTTCTGGCTGAGTAATATTCCATTATATATATATACCACATCTTCTTTATCTGTTCATCTGTTGATGAGTATCTAGGCTATTGTGGACATTGCTGCTATGAACTACATTTGTATCTTTGGGTTAAAAACCCAGTAGTGAAATTGCTGGGTTGTAGGGTAGCTCTATTTTCAACTTTTTGAGGAACCTCCATACTGTTTTCAAGAGTGGCTGCACCAGCTTGCATTCCCACAAACAGTGTAGAAGGGTTCCCCTTTCTCCACCTCACCAAAATCTTTAATTTCCTGACTGGTTAATTTTAGCCATTCTGACTGGTGTGAAGTGGTATCTCACTGTAGTTTTGATTTCTGTTTCCCTGATGCCAAGTGATGTTGAGTACTTTTTCATATGTCTGTTAGCCATTTGGATGTCTTCTTTGCAGAAATGTCTGTTCGTGTCCATTTCTTGATTATTTATTCTTTGGGTGTTGAGTTTGATAAGTTCTTTGTAGATTTTGGATACTAGCCCTTTATCTGGTATGTTATTTGCAAATATCTTCCCTCATTCTCTCAGTTGTCTTTTGGTTTTGTTGACTGTCAACACTTCTAAAATGTATCTGTTCAAATCATTTTTACTGACCCACAATCAGAAGATATCTGTTTGTTGATAACAACATGTGTGCACATCCACAGTTTTCTCACTGGAGCTTCACTAAAGTCTCCACATTAGGAATAGCCACAGCTATTACACAGAAGGAAATATAATCACAAACATGTATTGAAGAATGCTAATCAAGTGTTATTTCTTGAAATGTCCTCAAGTGAGTCAATAGTGAAATCAGGAGATTCACAATTGTTTCCAAAGAAATTGAGAAGAAATAATTTTCACACTTGACTCAGTTATGAATGAATGACAATAGGACTCAAACTAATTTTCTGTCATATATAACTAAGGATATTTGTTTTCAACACTGCTTTATCGTATAGATGATAAGACATGGAATAAGCAACTTAATGAACCTGGGCAAGCTGACTCTTATTTGGAACAGTGACTTCTACTTTAAGTTGCTTGAATCATATACACAGAGGTTAAGCAATTGGAGGAAAGTATGCTAGGTGTTCTACATGAACTTTATTTTTTCTATAGATGATAGAGTTTTTGTTGTCTTTGTCTGATTGGAGTTTGAAGTATGTGTCTTCACATCTGAGTAAACTGGATGATCTTTTATCTCTGAAGATTAAAAGAGAGATGGGTTAGTGTTTCTTTTTCATATTATTTCTGAGAAAGCATGTATTTTATTCATGTGATGAAGAGAGATGGCAGAATAGGACTTTCCCAAATATTGGAGATCCATGGAATTGTTTTCTGCTTGCTAAAGTCCAAGTAAATCTTTTAAATGACAGAATCTTGAAAATAAGTTAGACATAATATGTCCTGTGCTAAATTAAAATGAAAGTCTTTAGAAAAATTATTTAACAAGGAACAGAAAAGAACATCAGGATTCAGTGAGGATTGGGGAAAAGTACTCAATTTCTTTTTGCATCTGCTTCTTGGAAGGAGGATGTTTGACCTCTGTATGTGTTCTCTGTTTTCAATCATCTTGAAGAAATTTTAATATACAATTCTAGAAGTCAGAGAAAGTGACAGTTTTTATTTTAAAACTAAGTTTTGAGTTTCAGTCCTTCCTGGGTTTTCTGTATACCACTGAAACTAGTATTTCATGCCATTAAACTACTAAGATATGATTTTACCTTTGCAATTTATTTCCAACAAAGATTTTGCCTCAGATTAATTTTCTCTTATCAGTGAACAGCATATCTCTTTACTTGCTGAAGTATTGTCATTCACTTACCTTCTGGAGTTTTCCAGATATGGTCTTAAATTGGTTTTAAAAGAGCAGCAATCTTATGATCTATGAAATATTTAAACTACACTTAAAAATTATTCCTATCCAGAACAATGTCAAACAATTTGTATGAGTCATTTGCATTGTAAAGATAAATATGTTACCCAACAGATTATTCTAAAATTTTCCCCTCATGACTTTGAAGGGAAAGTCATGATACATTGTTTTCCATTTTCTTTTCTGTTTCTTTCTCAAGACTTAACGACAGTTTTTTTCCCCCATAATCTCCTAAAGGATCATTGTCACCTCTTCCAACATGATGTTAAAAAATGAATGCCCTAGGGGTGCCTGGGTGGCTTAGTCATTAAGCATCTACCTGAGGCCTCAGGTGGTGATCCCAGGGTCCTGGGATTGAGCCCCACATAGGGCTCCCTGCTTGGCAGGAAGTCTGCTTCTTCCTCTTCCATCCCCTCCACCCCCCACCCCTGCTTGTGTTCCTTCTCTCACTCTGTCTCTGTCAAATAAATAAATAAATAAAATCTTTAAAAAAAGGTGAATACCCTACGATTAGGACCAGTTTGGTTTAGCTGTGCTTCTGGAATTGGATTATTTCTATAATATTTTTTTCCAGTGTTAGTTTTTTTTTTTTTAAACACGTTCCCCACCCCCATAACATTTTAAACATAGTCTAAAAACAACCAATTGTCCCTACAAATTTTTGAGGAGTTAATTTGTTTCAAATATTTTAAATATTATTTTAAAATCAAACAAGGAAATTTATTTTTTATTTTTGTATTAAAGATTTCATTTATTTGACAGAGAGTCCAAGCAGGCAAGGGAGAGAGAAGTAGGCTCCCTATTGAGCAGAGAGCCAGATGTGGGGATTGAGCCCAGACTCCTGGGATCATGACCTGAGCCAAAAGCAGAAGCTTAAGGAACTGAGCCACCCAGGTGCCCAAAACAAAGAAATTTATATGAAATAGAATTCTTTTTTAAAATATTTTTTATTATTATTTTTAATATATATATATTTAAATATTTTCTTTATTTATTTGACAGACAGAGATTACAAGTAGGCAGAAAGGCAGGCAGAGAGAGAGGAAGGGAAGCAGGCTCCCCGCTGAGCAGAGAGCCTGATGCGGGGCTCGATCCCAGGACCCTGGGACCATGACCCGAGCTGAAGGCAGAGGTTTTTTTTTTTTTTTTATTAAAGATTTTTATTTATTTATTTGACAGACAGAGATCACAGGTAGGCAGAGAGGCAGGCAGAGAGGCAGGCAGAGAGAGAGGAGGAAGCAGGCTCCCCGTGGAGCAGAGAGCCCGGTGTGGGGCTAGATCCCAGGACCCTGAGATCATGACCCGAGCTGAAGGCAGCGGCTTAATCCACTGAGCCACCCAGGCACCCCTGAAGGCAGAGGTTTTAACCCACTTTGCCACCCAGGTGCCCCTTGAAATAGAATTCTTATTCTACAAAAAATTTAAAAATCTTATGCTCACTAGTTTGCCAGTGTACCATCAAATTAAACACTTTTTATATAATTTAATATTTTCAGGGGTTATGCTCACTTGTTAGCTTTTACAATATAATTAGAACTATATAAGCCTCTATGTGCATAATATTTATTTATGATATTTAATAATTTCCCACAAGGTAATTTCTTTTAAGAAAACTTGATGGTCAATAAAAACATTCATAATGCCTTTAAAAGTTGTTTGCCAAGTCTGTAATATATCGCAACATGGAAGCTATGTCATATAAATAAGCAAAGTATTGATGTGGATGTGAAATAGAGAAACAGTTTATTTTATAGACAAGAAAAATTAATCATTGATTAAATAATTAATTACTCATATTCTTCCTTCATTGATGTGACCATTTACTCTGTTAACTCATGTAGTTAATCCAGGGGATCCAAGAAATATTTGCTAGCAAAACCATCAGTTATATTCGGTGGGAAACCATGAAAAATTACAGGAAGTAATTCACCTTGTAACGTAATTATTAAATCAGAATTCATTAGCTTGTCTGCCTGCAAGGCTAAATTGACTGGATTGTATTTAAAAATCTCTATTCTTTGTGTTCTGTATACACAATCAAGCAGCACCAGTACCAGTGAGATGGGCTGAGAGCAAGAGCTGCAGATAGAGTTGGTGATATCTGTGTCCTTGGGCAGCAGCTTCTGCGGGCTCTGTCTGATCCAAACAGAAGAGGGGAGCCCCAGCAGGTGGATGGAATAGATGTGGGAGCTGGGACCCAGGACGACTCTTCTGGGCTTTATATGCCCTCTGCTCTTGTAACCCAAGAGGCTTTAGTATTTGTAGGCTACATGTAAAAATGTGAGAAAGCAGCTCATATTGAATTTCTGGTTTCTCATCTGCATCTTTTATTACAGAGATGGGCAGGGTTTTTTGTTTTTTGCTTTTTTTGAACAGAGAAGATGAAAGGGCACAATAATTTCAAGGGCCATGTTCATTTTGCACAGAATGCAACACAACTTATTTAAAAAAAAAGACCGTTAACATCACTATGACCATCACCACCAAATACAAAGATTTGAGTTATAATTACTATAATAGACACTCATGTTTGGGCTTCTAAATGGAAACTTTAACAAGGACATTTAAATCCATCTTCTAAACTAATATAGTATCAGTTAACTGAAACTCCATGAACCCTATTTGTCTTTCCTTACAATTATCTGAAAGAGATTTTGAATAATAAATTCTTCAATCTTAAATTTTATTAGATTGAGAGCCACACAGTCTCTGGTTCCTTTAAAATACATCTGAATTCAATTGCTTTATCTTTTGAAACATTTTTCCCCCATAACATAATCTCTTTGCAGCCTGCTTTTCAGCTCATTCTAGCATAAATATAGAGTATTACTGAAACTGTATTTCAAGTCTTGATGATTTTTGGTGTCCTTCCCCTGCAGTCTGTAATTATAAAGGACAGAAATATGTTAGCTTCCTTCTTTGTAGTCTGAGGAAGCATTGCCTGTGGGATCATACGTAGATGGTCACAATGCAAGAGGAATATATGTATTCCAGCTCACTAGAAGAAGATTAAAATAGCTTTATCTCTTCTCACACTTAATAATCATAGAAAAACACAGTAAAGGGTTATATTTCAATTGTGAATTTCATGCACACAGAAAAACATTTGGGAGTGGCACATTTGCAGACATCTTCCGTCTAGTTCTAGTCTGGAGAAATGATGTAATGGGAAATCCATTTTCATATTAGAAACAAGGGTTTACAGAAATGTTCAAACAGAATGAGTGCAATCAAAGGATAACCATAGGCAGCCTGTGAAACAGTAATCCTATTTCTGTTCTGGTTGTACTTCTTGGTTTTCTATCAGACATTTCTCATTTTTGTCCTGCTCTCTCCAACTGCTAAAGACTTCACCACAACAACCATCTGGCAAGCTTAGCACTCAACACCAATGTGATGGGAATATTAGACCCTGAAATTATTTGCTTAGGCATCAGCTTCTCACATATGTAAGTTCATCAAGTATTTCTGTTGTGCAACCTGAACTGGATCCTGGCAGAAGAACCAAGTGGCACTCGGAGACTTTGGAGGATCAGAGGTTTATTTAACACTGGTGGGCTCTGACGAGGTTGTTCTCCAATGGTTTGAGACCTGAGCACAAGCAGGGAGGGGGATTTATACAGTTTTACTTCTGCATACTTGGTACTTTTGGCTTGTGTGGGGAAGGGAGTAGGAAGGAAGAACCCAGAAGGGCTTTGAGACAGGGACTGGTATTCCCTTGCTGGTTTGGTCAGCCATCTTAGAGAACAGTTTTTCCCTGTTATTTCCATTCTTCTTAGTTATTACTTTCCTCTACTTAATCAAAAGTCAGTTCTCTGCTGCACTTCTTGATCATTTCCTTTTCACCGTTATACCTTTTTATAGCACTTCACATTTTAAACAAATGATAGGCTGTTGTGTGATGTATGTTTCATCATACAACACATGTGCCCCATTATTTCTAAATATTTCACTAATTCTTTAATCTTTTCTATTCAACACGGTTCTCAGTCTTCACTCTGATTATGTTTCACCTTACGGTGTCCCCAAATTTTTAGATATTAATTCACCAAGATCAGTGAACACTTTACAAGAAGTCAGGACAGTCCTAAGCACTTTGTGGGTATTATTTCACTTAAACCTGAAATAATTTCAAATTTCTAAAAAATAAATATCAAATTTTTTACTAGTAGGTGATAATACAACCTATGAGGCATTGTTAGCTCTTTGTTGGTTTTCCTTTCTGTCTGCAAGAATAAGCACATGTAGATAAACACAATACCATCCCAAACTCACAGTCCTCTTAAGGACCTACTTCATGTAAGCCTCAAGTAGCTTTTGTTGGACATCAAGATCCCAAATAAGAAGTTTAAATAACTCAACATTTGAAATATGGAAAACAGGAGAGTGTTCAGGAAATGTTAACATGGGAACACAATGTTTATCATCTACGAAGTATACTTACCCAGTTGGTGCTATTACATTTTATCTTATTTAATTTTTTTAAAAGATTTTATTTATTTATTTGACAGACAGAGATCACAAGTAGGTAGAGAGGCAGGCAGAGAGAGAGGAAGGGAAGCAGGCTCCCCGCTGAGCAGAGAGCCTGACTCGGGACTCGATCCCAGGACCGTGGGATCATGACCTGAGCCAAAGGCAGAGGCTTTAACCCACTGAGCCACCCCGGCACCCCGGTGCTATTACATTTTACAAACAATTCTTTGTGCTTAATTTCTCTGATTACAAAAATTAAGAATCAGAAAGAATCAGTTTTATATTTCTGACTGCACTTATACACTAAATAGTACAGGTTTATTTTAATTTCTCTCTCATTTGTTATTTGAATATGAGCTAAATGGTTATAACCATTAGCAACAAATATTTTGCTTTTAGAAGAAATATTTTTACTATGTAAGTAGGGTTAAAACAAAATTTTAACAAGACAATAACCACTCAATAAAACATTTAAATATTGGGGAACAGAAAGATCTTTGTCATGGTTTTTTGCAAAATTAGTGACAGATTTTATTTATTTTTTTAATTTTTTTAATTTAAGCTTTTTTATTTAAACATATAATGTAACCCCACCACCCTCTCCCAATCCCTCTCCCCCCCACCCCCCTCAGTTTGTTTTATGACATTAAGAGTCTCTTTTGGTTTGTCTCCCTCCCGATCTCATCTTGTTTCATTTTTTCTTTTCCTACCACCTTAACCCCCACCCCCATTGCATCTCTACTTCCTCATATCAGGGAGATCATATGATAGTTGTCTTTCTCCAGTTGACTTATTTCGCTAAGCATAATATGCTCTAGTTCTATCCATGTCGTCGCAAATGGTAAGATTTCATTTCTTTTGATGGCTGCATGGTATTCCATTGTATATGTATACCACCTCTTCTTTATCCATTCATCTGTTGATGGACATCTAGGTTCTTTCCATAACTTGGCTATTGTGGACATTGCTGCTATAAACATTCGGGTACACGTGCCCCTTTGGATCACTACGTTTGTATCTTTAGGGTAAATACCCAGTAGTGCAATTGCTGGGTCATAAGGTAGCTCTATTTTCAATTTTTTGAGGAACCTCCATGCTGTTTTCCAGAGTGGTTGCACCAGCTTGTATTCCCACCAACAGTGTAGGAGGGTTCCCCTTTCTCCGCATCCTCGCCAGCATCTGTCATTTCCTGACTTGTTCATTTTAGCCATTCTGACTGGTGTGAGGTGGTATCTCATTGTGGTTTTGATTTGTATTTCCCTGATGCCCAGTGATGTGGAGCACTTTTTCATGTGTCTGTTGGCCATCTGGATGTCTTCTTTGCAGAAATGAGTGACAGATTTTATATCTTCTATTTTCTTCCAATGAATAATAGGGCTAAGTGTTACATGTTGTTTCACAGGAGCATTTTTTAAATGTAATTTTTAAAAAAATAAATTATTTATTTTAGAACAAATTTAGCTTTACAGAAAAGTGGCAGATGTAATACAGAGTTTACTTATAGTGCTTACCTCATTTCCTTTAATGTAATTCTCTTGTTTCCACAATCAGAACTCCAACTATGGAGCATTGATACATTATATTATGATAAAGAATTTCCAGATTGTATTAAATTTCATCACTTCTCCATTAATGCCCTCCTTCCTCTTTTCTGCTTTCCCTTCTGTTCCCCTCTCTTTCCTTCCCTTTTCTTTATTAAGTTTCAGTTCAGGATACAATGACATTAGTCATTGCCTTTCCTTTGTTCTGTGACACTTGCTGGCTTTTCTTGTGGTCCATTTTTATATAAAATGCCTCTCAATTTTCATTCCTTTCATATTTTTCTCAGGCTTGGACTGGAGTTACAGGTTTCTAGAAAAGCTGCTACAAAGTTGAATTACCCTAATCATCAAACCTCATCAGGGATACATGTTCTCCATATGACATTACTGGGATATTAACCTTATTGCTTGGTTAATTTAGTGTTTTCCAGGCATGCCCACTGTAAAGTTACGATTTTCTGCTTTCCATACTGTGTTCTTTGTACAAAGTCAGCAAATCCTGACCACTCTACGTGGCATTAAACCTCCTGGAAAGGGAGTGGTTGTAATTTTTCTGTAAAGAGTTGTCTTGCCCTCTCCCATTTATTTCCCTCCAATTATTAAATCATTTATAATAGCATAGACTCATGGATATTAATTTTATACTTCAGTTATGATCAAATACTGCTTTGTTTCTTTTCTTTTCTTTTTTAAGATTTTTATTTATTTATTTGACAGAGATCACAAGTAGGCAGAGAGGCAGGCAGAGAGGGAGAGAGGAGGAAGCAGGCTCACCACTGAGCAGAGAGCCCGATGCCAGGCTCGATCCCAGGACCCTGAGATCATGACCCGAGCTGAAGGCAGAGGCTTTAACCCACTGAGCCACCCAGGTGCCCCTGCTTTGTTTATTTTCTTATAAATTGTTCCAGTTTTGGCCATTGGGAGGTTTTTCAGGTTAGCTGCTGGGTGCCTTTGACATGCCCCAATCTGTATATTTTTTGAGCTCTTTCTTAACTTTCTAGCCTTATAAGATGGTCTGAGCTTACTTACTCTGTATTTTCTCTGCCTTCATCCTTAGAATCAGGATTCCTCTTGGAGCTCTAGTTCCTTTCTCCAAGGAGCTCTAGTTCCTTTCACTGGTGAACAGTATTTAGAAACCACTATCTGGTGGTGGGTCTGTGCCCCACTTGTGGGGTTTCATTGCCTCTATGTTGTTTAAGTGGACAGAGCTACATGATATACTAACCCATGTATACACACACATATGCATATTTGTTTATGTGTCAGTTGTTTGTACGTATACTAAGCAAAACATGAGTACATACTGATGTCTCTGATTCTGAGCTAGTGGCCAGGATTTACTCTCACCTTCCTTTGTTGCTTACCTGTAACTTGCTTCTGAAAGAGGGGATCTTGTTTTCTACCAGCCACCACTTATGTATTTTTTTCCATGCTTGAGTGGGTCAGGAGTTTGTTTTTTGTTTATTTGTTATTCCAACTTTTTATCTACATTCCCGTGAGTTAACTTATAGTGTAATATTAGTTTCAGGAATACAATTTAGTGTTTCATCACTTATATATAACACCCAGTGCTCAATATAAGCCCTTTCCTTAATACCCATCACCTATCTGACCCATCACCCTGACAGCCTCCCCCTTGGTAAACATCAGTTTTTTCTCTATTATTAAGAGTCTTCTCCTCTCTGCTCTGCGGACAGCCTGATTCCTCCTCT
Organism: Taxidea taxus jeffersonii; assembly: GCA_003697995.1. Classification (NCBI taxonomy): domain Eukaryota; kingdom Metazoa; phylum Chordata; class Mammalia; order Carnivora; family Mustelidae; genus Taxidea; species Taxidea taxus. The sequence continues at coordinate 44,003 of ML109409.1, read as the reverse complement.
CTCTCTGCCTCTCTGCCTACTTGTGATCTCTGTCTATCAAATAAATAAATAAAATCTTTAAAAATAAAAAGGGGGGACGCCTGGGTGGCTCAGTGGGTTAAGGCCGCTGCCTTCGGCTCGGGTCATGATCCCAGGGTCGTGGGATCGAGCCCCGCGTCGGGCTCTCTGCTCTGCGGACAGCCTGCTTCCTCCTCTCTCTCTGCCTCTCTGCCTACTTGTGATCTCTGTGTATCAAATAAATAAATAAAATCTTAAAAAAAAAAAAAGAGTCTTCTCTTGATTTGCTTCTCTTTTTGCCCCCATGATGTTCATTTGTTTTGTTGCATAAATTCCACTATGAGTGAAAACATATGGTGTTTCATTTTCTCTGACTTATATCTTAGCCTGATACTCTGGAGCTCCATGCATGTCACTGCATATGGCAAGATTTCAAACTATTTTATGGCAGAGTAATATTCCAATGTTTGTGGTATGTGTGTGTGTATGTGCTACAGCTTTATTTATTCATCAGTCAATGGTCATCGGGTTTTTTGCCACAATTTGGCCATTGTTTATACTGCTGCTATAAACACTGGGTTATATATATCCCTTCAAATTAGTATTTTTGTATCCCTTAAGTAAACACCTAGTAGTGCAATTGCTGGATCACAAGTTTGTTCTATTTTTAACCTTTTGAAGAATCTCCATACTGTTTTCCATATGGCTGCACCAGTTTGCCTTCCCACCAAGAGTGTAAGAGGGTTTCCCTTTCTCTTGCAGTATCTGTGTTTCCTGTGTTGTTCATTTTAGCCATTGCGACTGGTGTGAGGGGATATCTCATTGTAGTTTTGATTTGTGTTTCCCTGAATGAATGAAGTTGAACATCTTTTCATGTGTCTGTTGGCCATCTTTATATCTTCTGTGGAAAAATGTCTATTCATGGCTTCTGTTCATTTTTAAGTGGATTAATTGTTTTTTGGTGTTGAGTTTTAGAAGTTGTTTACATATTTTGGATACTAACCCTTTATCAGATATGTCATTTTAAAAATATCTTCTCATATTCTGTAGGTTGCCTGTTAGTTTTGTTCACTGTTTCCTTTGCTATGCAGAAGGTTTTATTTTGATGAAGTCCCAAGAGTTTATTTTTCTTTGATCCATTGCCTCAGGAGACATACCTAGTAAAAAGTTGCTATGGTCCACGTCAAGGAGGTTACTGCCTGTGTTCTCCTCTAGGATTTTGATGGTTTCCTGTGTCACAATAAGGTCTTTCATCCATTTTGGATATAATTTTGGTGTATGATATAAGAAAGTGATCCAGTATTATTCTTTTCATGTTGTTGTCCAGTTTTCCCAGCAATATTATTGAAGAAACTGTCTTTTTTCCATTGGATATTCTTCCATGCTCTGTCAATGATTAATTGACTGTATAGTTGTGCATTCATTTCTGGGTTTTCTCTTTTAATTCATTGATCTATTAGTCCATTTGTGTGCCAGTACCATGTTGTATTCATGACTACAACATGTAATATAACTTGAAGTCTGGAATTGCGATGCCTCCAGCTTTGTTTTTCTTTTTCATGGTTGCTTTGGCTATTTAGGTCTTTTGTGGTCCCATAAAAAATTTAGGATTGCTTGTTCTAGCTCTGTGAAAAATGTCATTAGTATTTTGATAGGGATTGCATTAAATGTGTAGATTGCTTTGGGAAATATAGACATTTTAACAACAATTTGTCCTTTCAATCATTGAGCTTGAAATGTATTTTCATTTCTTTGTGTCATTTTCAATGTCTTTCATCAGTGTTTTATTGTTTTCAGAGTACAGATCTTGCACCTCTTTGGTTAAGTTTATTTCTAGGTATCTTTTGGATTTTGGTACAATTGTAAATGAGATTGATTCCTTGATTTCTCTTTTTGCTTCTTCATTACTCGTGTACAGCAATACAAAGTATTTCTGTGTGTTGATTTTGTATTCTGTAATTTTACTGAATTCATGTATCAATTTGAGCTCCTGTCAAAATCTAGTAATTTTTTGTTGGAGTCTTTCAGGTTTTCTGTATAGAGTACCATGTCATCTTCAAAGAGTGAAAGTTTGAGTTCTTTCTTGCCAATTTGGATGTCTTTTCTTTCTTTTTGCTGTCCAGTGGCTGTGGTTAGGATTTCCAGCACTATGTTAAGTAACAGTGGTGAGAGTGGACATCCCTGTCTTTTTCATGACCATAGTGGAAAACCTCTTAGTTTTACTCATTGAAGATGATATTAGCTGTGGGTCTTTCATATATGGCCTTCATGATGATGAAGTATGTTCCCTCTATCCTTACTTTGTTCAGAGTTTTTAATCATGAATAGATGTTATACTTTGTCAAATGCTCTTTCTGCATCTGTTGAAAGAATCATATGGTTCTTATCCTTTCTTTTATTAATACAAACCATCCTTGCAGCCCAGGAATAAATTCCACGTGATTGTGATGAGTCATTCTTATAATGTACTGTTGGATTCAATTTTCCATGTACTTTATTGAGAATTTTGCATCCCTGTTCATCAGGGATATTGTTGTGGAGTTCTGTATTTTAGTGGAGTCTTTGTCTGGTTTGTAAACAGGGTAATGCTGGCCTTATTGAATGAATTTGGACATTTTCCTTCCACTTGTATTTTTCAGAATAGTTGGAAGAATGGGGATTAAGTCATTTTTTAAATGTTTGATAGAATTCACCTGGGAAGCTGTTTGGCCCTGGACGTTAGTTTGTTGGGAGATTTTTGATTACTGAATCGGTTTCTTTCCTGGGTATCCATCTGCTCATGTTTTCTACTTCATCCTGTTTCAGTTTTGGTAGTTTACATATTTCTAGGTGTTTGTCCATTTTTTCCAGATTGTCCAGTTTGTTGGCATGCTATTTTCTGTAACATTCTCTTATAATTGTTTTTTTTTTGTGGTGTTGATGTTCTCCTCTCTTACTTGTTGACTATTTTTTTGGTTCCTTTCTCTTTTCTTTTTCATAAGTCTGGCTAGAGGTTTACTGATTTTATTAGTTTTTTCAAAGAGCCAATTCCTGGTTTCAGTATTCTGTTCTATTATTTTAGTCTCTATATCAGTTATTTCTGCTCTAATCTTTATTATTTTACTTCCTTATTTTAATTCTTTCATCACTGCAGTAAGAGCCTTCCTACCGTCTTCCTAGAGTCTTTTCTCAAACCCAGCACGTATCCTCATGATTATTTAAATTCTCCATCAGGCATATTACTTATATCTATTTCACTTAGGTATCTGGCCTGACCTTATTGTGTCATTTCATTTGGGATGAATTCCTTTGTCTTGGAATTTTTTTTCTAAGCCTCCATCTTCTGTGTTTAGGAAAGCCTGTTATGTTTCCTGCTCCTGAGAGGAAAGAAGAGACTCTTCTCCTTGGTTGTGAACAGTGTTTGGTCCTAGGCCACAGTCTGGGGAGTTGTAAGTAGGTGTATTCTTCTTGTGAGTTTGTTAAATGAGACCAGGTGATACTTCCACTAGAACTGAAGCTATGTAGAACTCTCTGGTTGGGAGATATGGTTTGGACACTGGGTTGGGACTGGGGCAAACTAGGCCAATAAGGACAGTAATCCTTGAATGCAGGAGTGTAGGATATGTGTAAGCTGGATGGGCAGTGTTGGAGCTGTGCTGTTTACTATAGGTGTTTCTGTGCTTATGCTAAAGGGCAGATGTTGGCAATGATGCCAGTTAGCTCCTTTGTCCCTGGACAGGGGTCTCCATGCTTGCTGCACTCAGGGAAGCACGCTGAGCAAAATGAATAAATTACTCCTGTGTGCCCCAGGCATTTTTCAGATCATAGTTTTGAAGGTGTTTTTCTCTAGATTCTTTGCCTGTCTTCTCTCTGGGAGGAAAGCAGTACCCTCTGGGCTCTATCCCAGCCAAGGCTGCTGAGGTTTAAAGCTGTAGGATTTTGTGGTCTGATGTGTGAAGTGGCCTGTGCTGGTCTTCTGGGAGTGAGTCTCCCAGCGCTGGGACTGAGGGAGGAGGTTTGACTGAGAAGGCCAGTTGCACCTGAGCACAGTGGAGAAGGACTTGGAGAAAAACAGGCTAGGCAGCCAGGGTAGGGGTGAGCCACCCTAAGCAGCTGTCCCTGTGCCTATGATGAGGGGCAGGGAGGGAATTCACATCTATTGGTTCCTTTTCAGTGGAGAGCTGAGTCTGCAAACACCACTTCTCACAGATACACACCAAGAGGGAACAGTCTCTACCCATGCACCTTAGGCAAGCCTCAGATTGTGCCATCTGCCCCAGGTTGTTTGCCTGCCTTCTCCCCAGGAGTTGGGCCGTGCACTCAGGGCTCTAACCCAGCCAAGCCCACCGACCTCTAAAACCCCAGGCTTCAAGCCCCACGAATAGTAAAAACTCATGAAAACCACCCCTCTTGGGGAAGTGTTCTCCATGTGAGTTCCCCTGTGTGGGTCTGTCCCTCACGTGTCTCTGTGATCAGTGCTCCCAGCCCTCTGCACCACCCTGAACCATTTCTCTCCCAAACAGGTCCCAGCCCTTCCTACCTTCCTTGCTGTGGCCTGATGTCTCCCTCTAGTTGTGGAGTTCGTTCTGTCAGTCCTCAGGCCAATTTCTTGGGTTTCAGAATGATTGGATAGTTATCTGGTTGTGTTTGAGAGAGGAGAGGAGCCTGAGATCCTCCTACTAATGCCACTGTCTTAGCTCCCCCAGCCCTGGCCAGACCATCTTACTTCTGATTTAAGTCTCAACTGATAATGAACTCAGTCCCTTTCACATTTTTAGATAATTCAAATATTTAGAAAGGTCTGTTTCGCCTTACTGCCTCTACCAAAATGGCATTAAAATAGGTGACTGGAAAACAAGAGTCTATTTTGACATTTCCTGTAAAAACAACTATTATACTATTATATGAGACATATGACAAGGGCACAGCAAAAATGGAAAGTATGAGAGGAAGCAACCTTTTTTTAATGATGATAGTGCTGTTTCTGTTGGCGGCTTTACTAAACTAGAGAATCTTCTTGAAACTAAGTTAACAAAAATGCCAAGAGTCGTAGCACCTGGAGAAGGCAAATCAAGGCCTGAGTCTTTAACTACTAAAGGCAAGAGTGTAACCTGAATCCTCCAGAATAATTTGAGATTTATTGTACTGATGTGTGTTATTGAGCCAAAATTACACATGGAAATATTAAGGATGACAAGTAAAGCAGACTGTTTCCCTTCATTGTTTTCGTTTCTGTTTACACAAACTCCTACTTATGGTCAAATTATATCACTTTTCCTTTTTCCTTGCCTTGTAATATAACTATGAATTTTGGACTCATGATTTCTTCACACTCAACTTTTACCAATATTTTGATAAAAAAGCACATAAATGAAAGTAGTATATAAGAAGTACATGATAAGAAAAATAAAAACGAAAACCTGTTTTCTCATAGATCTTTGTTTTTGGAACACTAGTTCAGTATTTTAGGCATTCTACCTGCTTTATTATAAATTTCACACAAGTTTATTAGATCCTGCTATCATTCCGGTTTGTTCTGTTTATGGATGTTAGCATGAACATCTCTCTCCCTCCCTGTTATTTACAGTTATTTCATATTGGGGTTAGATCTTGGTTTCTTTACCTTATCAGTCTTTTCCCTCATTGTCATTATAGTTTTTACTTTTCTTTGACAAAGACTAGGTTTGATGAATGTAAAAATAGTGAACACGGCTGATATTTTAGTGAAACCTTACAGGGTAAATGAAAGTTGAGGTAGAAGAGAGGTATAGGAAATATTTTAAGATGGACTAAAAATACATTGATATCAATTACAAAAGTGTGTGGGTGTTTTAAGGACAGAAGTCCTTTGGGGATAATGTCCTTAAAATGGATTGGTTAATAATAGCCTCATTCTTCAAATTAGTTAGAAAAGTAAAAGTAAATTTTAAAAAACATAGTCATACACCCATATCTGATAATGGTGCTTTATGTTTTTACTTCTTATATTGTTGATAAAATATTTAAAGTTATATAATTTGATAGGTTTAGAACTTATTATATCTATTTTAGTTATAATACACCTGGCATCTTATTTAAAAAGCCCTAACAACTAAAATTGCTAGTAAATGCTTTTCATTGGTGGTTTGTCTCAATTTTTTAGGGATACATATGTACCAGCTGATTTATTAGTATTAAACAATGATAAATGTAATCTATACAACTTTCAAAAAGATCAGAGACAATGCATTCCTGTGAATGCATGCAAACTTTTAGTCAATTTTCTACTTGGTCCCTAACATACACAAATGTTATTCAATACCACCAAATGGGTTCTGATCCTAAGGCTCAGTGTCCCAGCAGACTCATTTGCATGGGAGGTATTCTGGATGCTGCTGAAGAGGCTGGGACTTCCAAAGTCAGTCACTTCACTCAGGTCTTCATGCCCCACACCCCAGAAGTCAGCACTGCACTGAGAGTTTAGAAGTCATACTGTTCACCCTCTAAAACACTCATTCACAGTCAGTTTGATGGTTTAATCATCCTTTACCAGTAAGGTATATTGCATTTAGTAGCATAAGAAGAGTAATCAAACATATTTCTGTTAAATGATATATCTTAGAACTGGGGATTTGACACAAGGCATAGATAGAGATGTGTAGCTGCCATGTGGAGTAATTACACCAGGACAGGGAAGATCTCAGTTCACAGGCATGCCTAAAGACCATGTTTGACTTTAAGAGAAAGCCCTGTTGCATGGAGAATTTGCAGAATGCTTTCTTTATGTCAGAAGCCTACTTCCTGAAAACTATTAGTTAGATCTTAGCAAAGAAACTGGATGAGAGAAAGGTAACTTATAAGAAAAAGAGCTAGAGACTCTCACAAGTGCTGCTTTCATTATTTAGAAGAGGCTAAGACATTTGTGTTTGGAAGTAATGGAAAAGGAAGCTCAAACCATGGGGAGAGTGCTTTTGAATAGACTTTACCTGGTGTAGCTGGCGTAGAGGTGGATTTCAATTGTTATTACTACACAATTCTAAGGATTTTGAAACATCAGAGCATCGGGACCCTTGTGGTGCACAGATCAATGTGGTTCATATGAAAAAATAAAACAAAACGTCTTTTGTTCCTGCCTAACTCTGACTTCTAGGGTTAAATAGGGCATAGAGCTGGTCACTGAATTAAATAATCTCTTTTAAAAAATGCTCTGATAGCTTTTGCTTCAACTACTGGGACAGATGAATTTGAGTCTGATGCATTAAAAGGACTACATGTAAACTTATTTGATATTTTAAGTATTTCTCTATATTTGTGTCTTCATTTTATTATTTGAAGAGTTGGCTTTTTCAGGCAACTTAAAGAGATCACAGGAAATAAGAAGAAATGTGATATTCTTAAAATCACTCATTTCTCAGTTTTTAGGTATTTGATTTACTGTAATATATTAAGCAATCTGGCTATCTTTAGGATGTTTGTTAAATATAGGATCTAAAATTTGAACATATTTTGACAGTCCCTATTTTTACCATATATATGTAACAATTGGGAACTTACTTTCATTCCATAAAAAGAAAGCATATGAATCATGTCAGGTAGAATACAGATATTTCATTTTTTATTTTCATAATTTTTAAATTTTATTATTAAGCATTTCTTAATCTCATGAGATTTTGAAAAGGCCATTTTCCCCCCCAATCTTCAAGGTGCCTACTAAATCCCAGGTTTAAACTGATCCAGAAAATGTGTATAAGATTTAGCATTTGAGTTTTCTATGACTTTTGTCTGACACAGAGTAGAGTACAGGAGTTAATGAGATACTGACACCAGTGGAAAGTGTGTAGGGGGACATCTAATGTCACATAATCATTGGCTATCTTTCTTCTGACATGGTCTCTCTGAGGGTCAGTGAAACGTATCAGCAGGTACCTCCTAGATCAAAGCAGAGGTGAAAGGCCCGCAGAGCCAGGACATTGTAACTGTGTTCCTGACCAAGCTATTTGTCCAGCTGGTGAAATCCCAAGGCCCGGAAGCAGGTATTGCAGCCAGAGAGCTTGTGTGACCCATGCCTGTGCTGTCCCATTGTGGAGCAAAGAGGGATAAAGTAGAATCTGCTACAGGAAAGCTATGTGTGAAGTTGGGAGGGTTTGGAATGTTGCAGAGAACAATTGACTTTGGGATCCATGTTAATTCATATGTAATGTTAACTTTATTGTACAAGTGAAGACAGGAATGGATCAGAATGAGAGTGGGTCAAAATATTTCCTAGGCAGAATATGATATTTTTAAATACTTAGATGATTTAAGAATGATTTAATTCTTTTTTATACAATATAAAACATGTTCTCTCCCTCTTATCTCTCCAGATATTACTTAACTGGTTAGCAATAAATTATCCAATAGTTAAATTCCCTCATCTTTCAGCTAGGTGTAATTAAAAAATGTTTGATGCTTTGATAGCATGATTTTTTAAAAAGATTTTTAAAATTTATTTGACAGACAGAGATCACAAGTAGGCAGAGAGGCAGGCAGAGACAGAGAGAGGGGGAAGCAGGCTCCCCACAGAGCAGAGAGCCCGATGTGGGGCTCGATCCCAGGACCCCAGGATCATGACCTGAGCCGAAGGCAGAGGCTTTAACCCACTGAACCACCCTGGCGCCCCTGATTTTTTTAATCAAAATAAGTCCAGGTTTATATTTGCAAATTTATTTTCTTATTATTTTGTTATACAGACATTCAATTAAAATACAACTAAAGAAATCCAATTAGGGAAGAAAATATGACCTTAACACAAAATTTAGCTTATAATTTGGCACTTTGGTAGGGAGAGTATTTATTGAAAATCAAATGGCAGTGTGTTTATAAATTTTATCAGCATTTGGTAACTGTTCAAATCATGTTTCCTGACATTCTAAAGTAACTGAATGGTGATATATTAAGATATTTTAAAAACCTGAGTTTCAAATCTGTAAGAACAGTTATTTAATTCTTTCTGCACTTACCAAAAATATTCTTTTGGGAAAAATATTTTCTGTACTTTAATCACTATTTATATGTATTTTTTTAATTCTACAGGGGAGAATTTATTAGGTATTCTTTGGAAGGTATTGTTCATATGAGTTATGTGTAGGTGAAGGATCATATACTTGGATAAATATAAACTAACTATATACATATAATATGCACACTTGAACTAAATATATATTTGTAGAAATTATGTTTAAGCATAATATTTTAAAAATTTATTTATTTATCTGAACGAGACTATATTTAATATATTTTATATATATTTATTTATAATATTTATAAGACACATTTATTTTATTTTTTATAATTTAATTTGAGTTTTATCACCAGTTTTGTTTTGTTTTGTTTTTCTTAAAGATTTTATTTATCCATTTGACAGAGATCACAAGTAGGCAGAGAAGCAGGCAGAGAGAGAGGGAGAAGCAGGCAGAGAGAGAGGGGGAAGCAGGCTCCCCGCTGAGCAGAGAGCCCGATACGGGGCTCGATCCCAGCTGGGATAAAGACCTGAGTTGAAGGCAGAGGCATTAACCCACTGAGCCACTCAGGCGCCCCAAGACATATTTATTTTAATTAAAGACTATCATTTACTTGCTGTCTGACTTGAGAATGCTATTTATGTTCTTGGAGCTTCAGTGTTCCTCATCTACAAATAGAAAGAATCACTGTGCAGCATTGTTGTTAGAGTTACAAGTTATGCCTCCCTCGTGTAATGTTACTTCCATAACTCCCTTTCCTTGGACCCCATGATTTCTGCATTTTCCTTATCCTCTGAAGACAGGGTCATGACCCAGTGAATATAAAGTTCAAGCGATAATGTAGATGAATGAGTGAGGTCTGACATAAGCCATGTGGCAGATGAGGAGTTTGTCAAACTGGGATGTGTGTGTCTTTACTAAAGAGGGAGTTACTGTATTTGGTGTCAATAAAGTTGCCACTTGGGCATAAAACAGGCATTAAGTGATCAGACATAATTTTTCAATAAGTCAGATTTTTAGGCGAGTATGGAATACATAAATTTTTAAATTTGACAAATTAAAAAAAAAGTGAAACATAACATGCCCATAAACAGTAGTGGACCATTATTTAATAGTGTAGAATCTCTGTTTAAGTCATTACAAAGAGAAATGTAAAAAAAAAAAAAATTCCCTAACAGTCCCAGATAAATATTTACTTTAACTTGTTTATTTCAGATGACCATACTTGTCATTTGTTTAGCTGTTGTTGTTACTTCATGATAAATAATGTTATTTTTGATTAGGACTTGAGCTGTGTCCTTGCTGCAGCCCTCAAAAATGAGCAAGGAGAGAGTGACATATGTAGAGCTGAAATTACCCTCTGCAAGGAAACAGAAGGGTGAAAGACATGCAATGAATAAAAGGAGAGGTAAAGGTTTTTCAGTTTGTTTTCTTTCTTTCTTTTTTTTTTAAAGATTATTTATTTATGTAATTCACAGACAGAGATCACAACTAGGCAGAGAGGCAGGCAGAGAGAGGGCGAAGCATGCTCCCTGCTGAGCAGAGAGCCTGATGAGGGGAAGGATCCCAGGACCCTGGGATCATGATGAAGGCAGAGGCCCTAACCCACTGAGCCACCCTGGTGCCCCTGTTTTCTTGTTTTCTGAAAACATTATGATGCCAAGTAAGAAAAAGTGAAATCATGATAATTGTGTCTATACATTTTGATATTACATATCCAGTTCTTTATGTATGAAGAGGTATATTTAAATGTAATATTCAATGAGACTTGTGACAAGAGCAAATACTGATATTCACTTTTAAGTTCCAGAATGAATTTTCATTTTGTTCTAAGTTTGAGGTCCTTCCTAAGCTCAGTGCTTACTGTACATTTTGCCTTCTGATTTTGTACAGAATTTCCATGGCATATTGTTGCACTATCCCGGGAGTTATATGTGTTATCCTCCTGCTGACAATCACAGGCTTAATATATATGTGTGAGTATCAGGTACACAGTTCTTATGAGAACAGTGAGCCAGAGGGGAAAATGAGATGTTATAATCACTGAACCTATGCTGAACCCTTGTAAATCATAAAGTCCTATAGAAATATTGGGGTGCCTGGGTGGCTCAGTGGGTTAAGCCTCTGCCTTTGGCTCAGGACATGGTCTCAGGGTCCTGGAATCAAGCCCCACGTTGGGCTCTCTGCTCAGTGGGGAGCCTGCTTCCCCCTCTTTCTCTGCCTGCTGCTCTGCCTACTTGTGATCTCTCTCTCTCTCCATCAAATAAATAAATAAAAATCGATTAAAAAAAGAGAAATGTTAGTAATTATGATGGTGTTGATGATAATATTGAGGATGATGATTTTATTATTTTGCTATCACTTAGGTTTTATACCACAAAAATAGTGTAAGCACTAGTTGTAATGGCAGAAAATTTGGCTAAAATGTACAATGAAACTTACATATATATTCATTTTATATTTTGTGTAGAAGGAGGTGTTCCATATGATCAGAGATTGGAAAACTCTTTGCTTGAATATTATATTCGTTATCATACTGCAGTACTGCTTAAATCACAGAGGAATATAGAATTGATCTATTTTCTATATCATTTTTTATAGATTTCACATCAATTTTCAAAAAATTTGCACAGAATACTTGTTTTTAATATCTTTGTCTTGATGTTTATTATTCTTTGTTTCATTCATTCAACAACAATTTTTAGTATCTTTTCTGGGTCAGGAGCTATGTATGGCACTAAAGATACAGGAATTTTTAAAAAGTCAGGTCTCAATGAACTCAGTTTAAGGGGAATTTTTTTTAATGAGACTGTTTTTAATAAAATATTATTAGTGTTGGGATAGTGCATGAAGATATCTGATGGATGGGATATTCCATGCTGAGGTCCAGAAAACTTTCCTTCAAAAGATCATAATTGAAACAATATGAAAGATAGGTAGGATGTAATCAGGAAACTCATAGTAGATAAGACTCTTCCAGGCAGAACAACATGAACAGAAGATCATATTGGTGTATCGGGAGAATATAGTTTTGGGGCAAATAGAAGAAGGAGAAATAGGTTTCATTAGGTATGAAATTTATGATAATTTTAATATCATGTTAAAAAAATTTTAGGTCTTTTCTAAAAACAAAGCAAAGAAAAACTACTGGAAGATTTTACCTGAGGGCAAAACAGGACTCATGTCCCATGAGCAGATCGAGATTTTGGAAAGGTCAATCTGAATAGACTGAAAATGAGTGAGCGGAGAAGATAGGAGGATGTTTCAGGAATCAGGGTTAGTTAGAATGACTGAATTAGTGTCTTAAAAGAAGTAATGAAGGGTAAGGACCACATATGGGAAATATTTAATATGTAGAATTGTTAGCATATGCCTTTTATTGATTGTGTGAGGGAGACAAGTTAATCAGTGATACCATTTGACATTGAGCTCTACACCTTGGTGAATATATTACACTAAACATTATAGAAAACTCAAGAGGAATTTTAGGCTATGACTAAGTGTGTGTGTGTGTGTGTGTGTGTGTGTGAATAATGGTGAAGAGTGGGGAGCTGGTGGCATATCATTGAAGATGACCAGAAAGGATTAGATTAGTCTAAACAAAACAAAAGTCTTCTAGAATGACTTTTATTTATTTGACAGACAGAAATCACAAGTAGGCGGAGAGGCAGGCAGAGAGAGAGGGGGAAGCAGGTTCCCCGCCGAGCAGAGAACCCGATGCGGGGCTCCATCCCAGGACCCTGAGACCATGACCTGAGCCGAAGGCAGAGGCTTAACCCACTGAGCCACCCAGGCGCCCCATTCTAGAATGATTTTTGAATGAATGAATGAAACAAAAGTCTTCTAGAATGACTTTTGGCAGTAGACAGAGACCATCTGCACATATAGGATAGGATTTAAAGTCTGGAGATCAAGAGAGATGCCTAGATTAGAGATATGAATTGTGGATTCAACAACTAATGTAGCAAGTTTTCAAAAACATAGTAGAGGAATGTAGAAACTAGACTACGTGTCACCTTGTAAAACTGGGGAGAGTAGATTATGCTAGAAGAACACGGGTGATGAAGATGATTCTTAGGATAATTTGACATTTAGAAATAAGTGTAAGAGGAGCAAATAGTGAAAAACAGTGATGGTTTGGTTAAACAAGGAGGGGATCCAAAACATTATGACATCTTGTGGAGAGGGGGCTAAAGATAGTTACAGATTCCAAGCAGCACAGAAAGATGAAGTATTATAATAGTGAAATGTATGCTTATTATATTTGGCAGGAAAGAGGCCACTAATGACATTTTCTAGAGTAGATTCAGTAAATTGTGGGTTGGGTCAAAGCTTGATTACAATGACTGAAATTTATTCAAACATTAGGAAACTGAGACATGGAGTACAGAAAATTATTTTTTGAATTATGGCTAAGCAAAAAATTCACCAAGTGTTGAAAATACATGGATGTATAAGATCTCATACATTATAAAGGGGCTATAAACTGACACGAGCTCTTTGTCAGTTTGGTCTTATCTCCTAAAGCTGAGCATGAGCCAGTCATTCTCAGCCTAAGTATATGTCCAACAGATATGCTTGCACGTGCACAGACATGCACATCTACAGGCTGTTCAGTGCCATTTGTAGTATCAAACACCTCAGAACTACATAAATGACCATTAATGGGAGAGTAAATGAAACCTCTGCAATTTATTTCTCAATGTAGTTTATGTAGCAGTTGAAACAAACTACTGTGATATATACAACAATATGGATGAAATTTAAGAAGGTAATATGAAATGAAACAGGAGCAAGAGCACAAAAGTTCTTGTATATCCTTATATTTTATTGTAAGATTAAGTCATTAAAAGCAAATAAAATAAATACAGTGACCATAAAAGTATATATAAAATGTATCAAGGCTGTGTTTGTAATGGGCTTTAGTTGCACTGCTTGAGGTAGGTAGGAAGATGGGATGAAATAAAATATAAAAGTAGATAGATGTAATGGTTTAGGTTTAGCTACCATTTGGGGTGCTAACAAATGAAGTAAATACATAAAAAATATAAAAGTTCTGAGAACAATGTTGAGTGTCTCATGAATGAATTTTATGAACAACCTTATTCTATCCCCAATCCTAGAGGTAGGAAGACAATTCTGTTACAAAAAAGATGAAGAACAAAGGACAGGAAATTTTGTGGGAGGGGTGATTTGAAATGAGCATATGCAGAAGAAAAGAACCATGAGAAGGAAAATGTTGAGGGTTCAAGAGAGAAATATAATAGGAGACCAGGATCACCAAAGAGTCAATAGGGGATGAAATCCACACATGGGGTGAGAATTTCAGTCTTGCCCAAAGAAAAACAATTTTTTTTTTTTCTGGACAGAGTGAGGGATACCTGTGTACTTATTGGAGGATAAGCAGGAAGTTGAGAAGAACATGTACTTGTTAGTTACTCTTTCCATGTGAAGTAGCAAGTGAGGCCATCTTTTGAGAGGAGAATCAAGGAGGTGCACTTGATAATTTAGGAAAAGTATAAATACTTGAAATAGCTGTTGAACTGAGAAAAGAGTGTGACTCAATAACTATATTGTGTAATGTTGAGGTAAAATAGTGATGAAAAGCATTAAGTGTTGGTCAGCATTAAACTGTATGTGTACAGTTTTTAGTTTTTTGAATCTGACTTTCAGAAGCTTATGTAGAGATGAGATGGTGAATGATGGGAGTGTCAAGATTTGTGTATATTTGTATATTTTTGATTTTTTAATTTTCTTTTTTATTATGTTCAATTAGCCAGCACACAGTACATCATAAGTTTTGTTGCAGTGCTCACTGATTCATTAATTGCGTGTAACACTGACTGTTCATCCTAACACATTAATATCCATCATCTCGTTACCCTGTCTCCCTACCTGCTCCCTTCTGTACCCTCAGTTTGTTTCCCAGAGTCCAGAGTCGCTCATGTTTTGTCTCTCTCTCTCTGATTTCTTCCCATTCAGTTTTCCCTCCCTTGGCCCATGTTCCTCCACACCATGGAATATTACTCAGCCATCAGAAAAGATGAATACCCATCAACATGGATGGAACTGGAGGGGATTATACTAAGTGAAATAAGCCAAGCAGAGAAAGACAATTATCATATGGTTTCACTCATATGTGGAACATAAGGATTTTGCTTTGCTTACTAAGTAGCCTCACACCTAACATGGGGCTTTAACTGAAGACACTGAGATCAAGAGTCTCTTGCTCTCCCCACTGAGCCAGCCATGTGTCCCAGTGAAGTTGGCTATTTTTAGATGTGCATAAAGTCTATGTTGTAAGCTTCTTGGAGGTCCTGCCAAAACAGTTTTGTACCATGTGTCCTTGGATAGCCAGCAAGGAAGGGACAAGGGAAGTGATTAGTCACAAGAACTTCTAGTATTTAGGTACCACAGGTCTTAACGTGTCTTGCTTTTTAAAATTTATTTACTTCTTTTAGAGTGAAAGATGTGAGAGAGCAGGAGGAGGGCCAGAGGGAGAGACTCTCAAGCAAACCCCATGCTGTGTATGGTGCTGGTGGGAGAGCTTGAACTCAGGACCCTAAGATCATGACCAGAATGAAACCAAGAATCGGAAGCTTAAACAAGTGAACCACTCAGGCACCCCTTAATATGCTTTTTAAATTCAGATCCAGTATATGAACATTGGAATGGATGGGTGAATTGAAGCAATAGTTATATTTATTGCAACTGACTACACCTGAGAGACTGTGCAATGGGTGTTCTTGGAATTTTATAAGTAGACATTGAATTTCTTTGAATGATGGTGGGTCATAGCATATTTAGAAATGAACATTCTCAGTTGTGTAACAAATTCTTAAGGGGCTTTTCTTTTAATGCTCACACACAGAAAGAGCCATATACTCCATGTTTTTTCTTTTCTTTTTTTTTTTTTTTGTGAGTCTTGGGAAGGTAATGCTACTTCTCTCAGAGATTTTTAACTTTCTTTTTGGATATTAGAAGGAGTCATCTGAGCTCTTACTCCATGTACATTCAATGAATCAATTATAAGTTTATTCTAGAGGGGAGCCAAATCCCTGTATTTAGCTTTACATGCAAATAATAAATAAGAAATTATATACTCAACACTCAATTTCAACAACTTTGCGATCTTTATCTGAAGTGTAGATGGCATAGAAACTAGTAATATCGTTGATTTCCTGTTTATATTTTCTGTTTTATAAAAGCTGATTACTGTTTCACGTACTTAACAAATAATAGATAGCAAGTTAAACTTGTCTAATAAAAATCTCTTTTATGTTCTGACACTTCATAGTATTTTATCCTAACATTTTCTCTGATTGTTCTTTCATTTGGTCGACAGCATTCACCCTGTAATTTAGAATTAGAGTAAGTGATTATGATAAATTGAACTACTAAAGGCATTCATAACCTTAATTTTCTAATATGGGTTGAAGTTTTTCAGAGGGTTTCTGGAAACACAATGCAATATATGAAAGGCATAAAACACAAAAATGCTTCCTTTGGAGAAGTTGAAGATCACTCAATTTTACCACCTATTTGAGGTATGTATTGAATACTTACACTGATAATTCACAGATTTTTTTTATGGGATTATCCCTTTTTGTTCCATTTCAATATATAATTTTAAAACTTTACATTGTACTTTGTCAGGTCCTTTAATCTTGCTCACTTTTTAGAATCAAATTCGTTTTCTTTATTACAGGTAATCGAACTCTTGACTTTTACAAGGTCATGTTGATTTGATTATTTGAGTAATTTATCTCCATCAATGAGTTCCCCCCAATATAGGTCCCTTAAAATTAATATCATCCCCATAATTCCTTTGGTGGATTTCTCCCTGCAGGGAGAACTGTTCCATGTTGCCGCAATGTATTTGCCCTTGATAAGTCAGGACTTCTCAGTGCAATCCTAACCATGGTCTGAGGGCTGTCAGAGATAGTCCCTGGTTCCACAGTTTGACCAAAGAGTTATTCCCCATATTAGAATTTTGGGATACAGAAATACCACATATTTTTTTGGTGATTCTGTCTGAACTAAGCAATGAAATATATAGAAGGTGCAGGTCTCCAAGTATTCTTGTGATTGAATATCATGGTGGATTTTGTTTTCAAGATAAACACTATATCATACTTCAGGAAAAAAAGTACTCTGTGGAAAAAGCTGTTATTATTTTTCAAGGGAAGAGAAGACTTGGGAGAGGAGTAAGGAGTCATGCCAAGACATGCATTCTGGCCTCATTAAGATTGATAATAAAGACAAACAGGTATATCTACTTCATAAAACTTGAGTAAATGCTTTTTATGTAAAGTTCCTATATCTTGAATTAGGGTAATTGTTTAGACTTTCTTCCAGTATTATTTGGCCACATTTAAAAAAAAGTTTTATTGATTTATTTTAGGGAGAGAGAGAGAGAGAGAGCAGAGCAAGGGGGCTAGTTCATGAGCTAGGTGTGGGGGGGGGCAGGGGAAGAGCAGAGGGAGAGGGAGAAGCAGGCTCCCAGGCTGAGCAGAGAGCCCCATGTTAGGTTGGAAACCAGGGTCCTGGGATCATGACCTGAGCCCATGGTAGACACAATCAACTGAGCCACCCTGGCATCCTTTGGCCACTTCGTTATGAAGCACTTGTTAACTGGTACAAATTGGTCTGTAGAGGAGACACAGAGCTAACAGAGACCCAGAAGAACTGTTTGAACCGAGAGAAATGTCCCTGTTGTGTGTGCCATAGACTGGTTTTCAGTCCTCTTATTGTATGTGTTGCATGTTCATATTTAGTATACACTAGGCAATTCAGTTTTTAGTTTCTTGGGCTGTTACAGGGTAAAAGAAAAAGTGCCTTCAATTGTTTGAGCATTCTGAAAAAGACTGTTTCTCATTGTACTGAGTTCTGTTCCTTTATCAGGATTTGGGAGGGATCACACCTTTAAGGGAAGATGAGCCTCTCACTTTCATAGCCCTGGAAAAAAGGAAGAAAAATGAAGAGTTTGTAACTGGAATGATTCTCTAAAAATAAATTTTTCTTTTACTTATAATCTAGAATGACAAAGGAAACATCTCTTTTCTAGAAAAGAAAATCTAGATCACATTTGTCATTCCTTGTAGAATCGGGCATGTTAAGTCAGCAGATTGGATTCTGTAGTTTTCCTTCAAATGATTCTGTTTAGGCACTGAATTCCAGTTACACTGCTTAGTGCTAACAATGTTATTTCTATTAGTCTCTTGTGAAGGAATACTTAAAAACTTAATGTTAAATAACAACAACAACACTCAGAGGCGTATGGCTGGCTCATTTGGTCAGTAGTGGATGTGATTGTTGATGTTGGAGTTGTGAGTCAAGCCCCATGTTAGGTGTAGAGCTTACCTAAAAAAAGGAGGGGGTTGTGCCTGGGTGGCTCCATCAGTTAGAGTGTCTTGCCTTTGGCTCAGGTCATAATCCTGGCATCCTGGGATCAAGCCCCACATCAGGCTTCCTGCTCAGCGGGGAGTCTTCTTCTCCCTCTTCCTCTTCCTCTCACCCCTGCTCATGCACTTGCTCACTCTCTCTCTCAAATGAATAAATTAAAAAAAAAAAACAGCATTACTCTTACACTAATGGTTAAAGATTCTATTCTTTTTTCTGCTTTACCATGCCCAAGAGTGTAATGAAAGCAATGCCTTAAATCCATTGATACTGAAAACTGAGATTGACTTTTGTATATTTATGTATACCCCTAAATCTAACAAAATTATGTGAGTAAGAGAACCAATGAACATTTAATTTCAGTGTTTCCTAGGAGATCTGGAAAGAATAGACTATAGTTTTGTGATGCTTAAGTAATACCCACCCACTTTTCCTACTCTAAAAGATGCACTAATAAGATTTTTTTCTTATACAATTTAATTACAGTGAAAAAATATTGGAGTGTGTGCGTGTTGAGAGAGAGAGAGAGGGAGAGAGGGAGATTAGATTACATTACTTTTAGGAAAGAACATTAATTTGTTGCTTAACATTTGGATCCATAAGAAATATTTAAAGTGAATAAAATATGTCAATTGAAATAATGATTACAAATAATGTACAACTTTTTCTTAAAGATATTTTTTACTCTGCATGCTTATTCAGCACAAAAAATCTTCAAAACAGACAGTATGTTTCCCTCTGCAGGGAAAAGAAAATGTTCAAAGAAGTTTTATTTGCTTCAGTGTACATAGTGAATAAATGGCATAAGCTGTTTTAACACCTGTAGGTATAGTTTCTTCATTTTTCACTGCTGTATAATATTCCACAGCTTGGCTATGCTTCATTCATTCTCTAGATGATGGGAATTTGCATTGTTTCCAGCTTTTGTTGTTATGAATAGTCCTTTATTTTACATTCTTAGACATGTCTCTGTGCAAAATTGTTCCATGTGTCCTCTCTTCTCTTTATCACAAATCTTCCAAGGAATGGAACTGTTGGGCAATAGGGTTTGTGCAAGTTCAATTTTATATAAGAATTCCAAATTGTTTTTCAACATGATTTTAGCAACAGTTTTAAAGATATCGTTGATCTTTACCATCCCACAAACTTGGTATTGTTATTTTTACTTTCTGCCAATTGAACAGTTGTAAAATATATACTTGTGACTCTGATTTGCATTTTTCTGATCTCTAGTGAGCTTAGCTCTTTTCATATTTATATGAACTTCATATAAATATTTCATATTTATTGGCTATAAGCTTTATTTATTTTGTTTATTCTTGTGTTTTGTCTATTTTTTATAGGATCATTTTGTTTTCTTGTTGATTTATAGAAATATTATTCTTTAAATTATTGCAGATGTCTCTAGATTTGGAACTTGTCTTTCCACATTCTTTAAGAGGTCTTATGATGAAGAGAAGTTCTAGGTTTAGTGAGTCATATTTACCCATCTATTTTAGTATAGTTGGAGATTTAAAAAAAATTCATCATGTCTTTAGTTGGTCTCTTTCATCTAGTCATGAGGACTTGAATGATTCATTCATTGAGACTTTCCATTTCAACTTCTCTACACTATGGAGAAATTAGCCTGCCTCCTCCACTTATCAGAGTTATTTGAAGATAAAAGTGTCCAGTATTTCATGAGTTTTTTGCGGTGTTTGCAATGCTATTATACCAATAATTCTACTTTTCCACAGAACTTCATTTAATCAAAAATAAAATACAGTTACTGCACTGGATTATATAAAGTAGGAGCTAAGCATTCCTGGAACTGGCTGGATGGCAGATGTCCCTGTTTTTCCATTCCCTCTCCTGCTCATGAACTGCCTGGTAGATTATAGGTCAGGAAGAGGAAAGGATCCTTGGGGACTTAGGGAATATCTTGAATTTCATTTGATCTCACTTCTCAGCTAGGCAACCAAATGCAAATCTCAGGCCTCCAATAGACCCAAAAAGCATTATTTATTCCCATGTTCTTCAACAGAGGAGCCTTCCAAACACAGTAAAGAGACATTTTGCTTTTGTATATTTCTCTTGTATGTCCTGTGGTACTAGCATGTTCACTGGTATGGTTACAGGAAATGGTAAAAGTATAATGAGGAAAGAAAGTTGTATCTAAATGCAGCTCTCTCTGTCAGTGCAAGTTGTACCTGTTTGGTTGGTATCATTCAAGAACTAAAAAGAAAAGAGCTTTTTCCACTAAGTGACTTGGTTATCTTGTATCTCTAATGTGATCATTTAGTATTTATCATGCTATTATTTTACACAAATCCACAGAATTTCTGGTAGTCCTCTCTGATTGGTAAGTCCCATAGATTTGGTGGTTTGATATCCAGGAAACTAGTTTAAAACTGAAGAAAAATGATTTGTCCTAACTAATCTAAGTAACATGAGGGACAATATGAGGGACATGGTCTATTTAACAAGCTGTTTACTGATTGCCTGTAATATACCAGGCACTACTGTGGCCATTGAAGCTACAGTGATGAATAAAACAGGCAACGGTGTTCTCACCTTATGGATATTACATTCTAATGTGGGCATAATAGTGCTGGTGCGGATGAGTGAGGACAAAACAAATAGGCCAAGTAAATTATATGGCACATTAGAAGACGCTAAATGGAGTGTTGTGAAGTCTTTTATTTTTTGCTATATCATAGTGTCTTTTGTGTATGAAGGTAAGAGGAAGAGATTTTATTGTTTTAAATGGGGGTGCTCCGAGACAGTGTCCTTGAGAAATGACGTTTGTATCGTATCTTGAATGAGCAAGTCCTGTGGATTACCAGATGGGACAGCATCCTAGCAGTAGAAAGAGCTGGTGTGAAGAAATCAGAGAGGGAGACATAGCATGAGAGACTCTTGACTCCTGGAAGCAAACTGAGGGTTGTGCAAAGGAGCTGAGGGAGGGATGGGGTAACTGGGTGGTGAACATTAAGGTGGGCATGTGATCTGATGAGCACTGGGTGTTATATGTAACTGATGAATCACTGAAAAGTACATAAAAAACCAATGATTGTACTTACTATATGTTAGTAAGATAATTTAAGTTAAAAGAAATAAAAGCCAGATAAGCAAACAAACAAACAAAAGAAATAGCTGGTGTAAAGTCTCTGAGGTAGGAGTGTATTTAACATGCCTGAGGAAATAGCAAGAGGGTCTGCAATGCTAGAGTGAAGTGAACAAGGGGGAGAGAATTAGGTCAGAGAGGTAATGATGGTGAACCCATGCAGGACATGAGAAAAGTGTAAGAGCTTGGTTTATTTCATGTGGGCAATGAGAAGCTGTTAGAAAGTTTCAACAGAGGAGTGACAAAAGCAGGTTTCCTGTTTCAGAGAATGCCTCTGGACGTTGTCAAGTCCAGACAACGTGTACTCCTTGGTGTGTGAGTAGGGGGGACTAATAGTTGGGATATGGAAGACGAGGTAAGAGTCTGTTGGATTCATCCAGGTGATATGTGGTGTCTTGATGAAGATGGTGCGGTTGGTGCTGGTGCAATGTGGTCAGATTCTATACTTATTTCAAAGATGTGTGAGAGGGAAAAAAATGTGTGAGAGAGATTGACAATTCAGGGATGTTTCTAAGATTTTTTTGGCCCAGTAATTGTAAGAATGATGTAGCCATTAATGTTAATAGAACCTATTTGGAATTCAGGTTTAGATACAAGTTAATAAATCTCTTAACCTTTTAGCTATGTATGCGGGTGTCCCTTGGGAACTGTGACACATGATTAAGAAGTTCAAGTGAGGTATCGGTGCTAGGAAGGCACATGTTGCACATCCTTTGGAACAATTGCACCTAGGTTTTAAATTCGTGATAAATATTACCTGAGAAATGTCTTTCTAAATTATATATATTCTCTGCTGCAGGAATGTCCAACAGAGTTTACTGGATATAAAATGTGGATACCTCAAGTCATCAAGTATTTTTAGTGCTGATTATAGGAGACACTTTCATTACATTTGTGGAAAGGAGTTCACTGGCCCTGATAATTAAAAGAATTATTGTCATCGAAGTTTTAATATTTTCATTCTTTAGTAGGTATTAGGAAAAACTCAGGGTATTCTGTCAAATTAGTCAACTATGCTTGATTTATGAAGGATTCTGATCTTTCAAACAAGCAACGATGAACAAACAAGTTTTATCAATAGTAAAATTACACATCCAAAAACTTAATGTATTGTTTTGGAAGTCCAGGAACAAATCTATCAATGAAAACAAGTTCATTTTGATCAAGTATAATATTTTACATTAAAAATAACTAAGTGATCTTGATCTAAATATGTAATTAATACATTCACATTGTTCAAAATGTAAGAGATATGAAATAATGAACAATTTTGCTTATCTATATTATCCCCTATTCACCTAGTTCCCTTCTCAGAGGCAAACATGTAATAGTTTAGAGTCTGTGAGACATACTTTAGGAAAGTGCAACCATATACATGCTGTCCTCTAAACAAAATACTACATAGCTACAAAAAACAGCATTGCTTCTTTAGGTTTTTGTTTAAAACTATAACAAGCAGTTTGTTCTTTATCAGTATGTAAGGAGCTTCATTGGTGTTTATAAACAGCTGCAAATGCTACGTTAAACGGATATACCAAAAATTTGTTTACCTGTTTTATTTCCAGTGGGTATTTAGGTTTGCCCCAGGATTTGACACATGTAGAAAATGTTGGAATGAATAGTACTTCATGCAGTATCATTTACCATAAAATATAGGGTAAATCTCTAGCAGTAAAATTTCTTTTTCTTTCTTTCTTTCTTTTTCTTTCTTTCTTTCTCTTTCTTTCTTTCTTT
>ML109409.1:0-20707 GCA_003697995.1 Taxidea taxus jeffersonii | reverse complement strand
TTTCTTTCTTTCTTTCTTTCTTTCTTTCTTTCCTTCTCTCTCTCTCTCTCTCTTTTTTTTTTTTTTTTGTACTGACACCAGCCATTTATTTTACAACTGTTAGCATTTACCTGTAAATCCCTACCTCTAAGATAAAAAGGACAGCCCATACATTGGTCTGTTCCATTTTCTAGCAGTAAAATTTCTGTCAAAAAGTGTGCCCATTAAGTTTTAATAGGCATGTATATATTTCAGTAGAGGTTGTATGCCCATCATCTCCACATAGCAACATTCAAAAATTCCTGGTTCCTCACTTCTTTTCGCCACAGTGTGTTATCGATCTGTTTGATTTTGCCAATAAAATCTTCACCAATAAAGGGGTTTTCTTGTGTCATTTTTCTTTCATTTTTATTTGTTTTTTTTATTGTTAGGATGATAGTTTTTTTATTTGTTTTTCTTTTTTTTATTAACATGTAATGTATTAATTGCTCAGGGGTACAGGTCTCTGAATGATCAGTCTTACACAAGTCACAGCACTCACCATAGCACATACCCTCCCCAGTGTCCATAACCCAACCATCCTCTCCCTTTCCCCACCACCCCTCAGCAATGCTCACTTTGTTTCCCAAGATTAAGAGTCTCTTATGGTTTGTCTCCCTCCCAGGTCCCATCTTGTTTCATTTTTTCTCTCCCTACCCACTGCCTCTTAAATTCCCCATATAAGAGAGATCCTATGATAATTGTCTTTCTCTAATTGACTTATTTCGCTTAGCATAATGCCCTCTAGTTCCATCCATGTCACTGAAAATGACAAGAATTCGTTTATTGATGGCTGCATAGTATTCCATTGTATATACATACATCATCTTTATCCATTTATCTGTTGATGGACATCTATGTTCTTTCCATACTTTGGCTATTGTGGACATTGCTGCTATAAACATTGGAGTGCACATGGCACTTTGGATCACTACATTTGTATCTTTAGGGTATACACCCAGTAGTACAATCGCTGGGGTGTAAGGTAGCTCTATTTTCAACTTTTTGAGGAACCTCCATGCTGTTTTCCAGAGTGGCTGCACCAGCTTGCATTCCAACCAGCAGTGTGGGAGGGTTACTCTTTCTCTGCATCCTCACCAACACCTGTTGTTTCGTGACTGGTTAATTTTAACCATTCTGACAGGTGTGAGGTGATATCTCACTGTGGTTTTTATTATTTATATTTCCTTGATGCCAAGTGATGTTGAGTACTTTTTCATTTGTCTGTTGGCCATTTGGATGTCTTCTTTGCAGAAATGTCTGTTCATGTCTTCTGCCCATTTCTTGATTGGATTATTTATTCTTTGGGTGTTGAGTTTGATAAGTTCTTTGAAGATTTTGGATACTAGCCCTTTATCTGATATGTCATTTGCAAATATCTTCTCCCATTCTGTCAGTTGTCTTTTGGTTTTGTTGACTGTTTCCTTTGCTGTGCAAAAGCTTTTGATCTTGATGAAGTCCCAATAGTTCATTTTTGCCCTTGCTTCCCTTGCCTTTGGTGATGTTTCTAGGAACAAGTTGCTGTGGCTGAGGTTAAAGAGATTGCTGCCTGTGTTCTCCTCAAGGATTTTGATGGATTCCTGTTTCACATTGTGGTCTTTCATCCATTTTGAGTCTATTTTTGTGTGTGGTGTAAGGAAATGGCCCAGTTTCATTCTTTTTCATATGGCTGTCCAATTTTCCCAACACCATTTGTTGACAAGACTTTTTTTCCACTGGACATTCATTCTTGGTTCATCGAAGATTAGTTGACTATGGAGTTGAGGGTCCATTGCTGAGCTCTCGATTCTGTCCCATTGATGTGTGTCTGCTTTCGTGCCAGTATCATACTGTCTTGATGATTACAGCTTTGTAATAAAGCTTAAAGTCTGGAATTGTGATGCCATCAACTTTGGTTTTCTTTTCCAACATTCCTTTGGCTATTCAGGGTCTTTTCTGGTTCCATATAAATTTTAGGATTATTTTTTCCATTTCTTTGAAAAATATTGGTGGTATTTTGATAAGGATTCCATTAAATGTGTAGATTCCTTTAGGTAGCATAGACATTTTCACAATATTTGTTCTTCCAGTACATGAGCATGGAATGTTTCTCTATTTCTTTGTGTCTTCCTCAATTTCTTTCATGAGTATTCTATAGTTTTCTGAGTACAGATTCTTTGCCTCCTTGGTTAGATTTATTCTTAGGTTTCATACGGTTTTGGGTGTTATAAATGGGACTGACTCTTTAATTTGTTTCTTTGGTCTTACTGTTGGTGTAGAGAAATGCAACTGATTTCTGAGCATTGGTTTTATATCCTGACACTTTACTGAATTCCTGTATGAGATCTAGCAGTTTTGGAGTGGAGTCTTTAGGGTTTTCCACATAAAGTATCCTATCATCTGCAAAGAGTGAGAGTTTGACTTCTTTGCTGATTTGGATGCTTTTGATTTCTTTTTGCTGTCTGATTGCTGAGGCTAGGACTTCTAGTACTATGTTGAATTGCAGTGGTGATAGTGGACAGCCTGTGTGTTGCTGACGTTAGGGGTAAAACTCTCAGTTTTTTTCCCGATGAAGATGATATTTGCTGTGGGTTTTTCATAGATGGCTTTGATGATATTGAGGTGTGTACCCTCTACATTGTGAAGAGTTTTGATCAAGAAAGGATGTTGTACTTTGTCAAATGGTTTTCCAACAGCTATTGAGGGTATCATATGCTTCTTTTCCTTTCTTTTATTAATGTGTTGTACCACATTGATTGATTTGCGGATGTTGAACCAAACTTGCAGCCCAGGAATAAATCCCACTTGGTCGTGGTGAGTAATCCTTTTAATGTATTGTGGATCCTATTGGCTAGTATTTTGGTGAGAATTTTTGCATCCAGGTTCATCAAGGATATTGGTCTGTAATTCTCTTTTTTGATAGGGTCTTTGTCTGGTTTTGGGATCAAGGTGATGCTGGCCTCATAAAATGAGTTTGGAAGCTTTTCTTCCACTTCTATTTTTTGAAACAGCTTCAGGAAAATAGGTATTAACTCTTCCTTAAGTGTTTGGTAGAATTCCCCTGGCAAGCCATCTCGCCCTGGCCTCTTGTTTGTTAGGAGATTTTTGATGACTGCTTCAATCTCTTTACTGGTTATGGGTCTGTTTGGGTTTTCTATTTCTTTCTGGTTCAGTTTTGGTAGTTTATATGTCTCTAGAAATGGATCCATTTCTTCCAGATTGTCAAATTGGCTGGTGTATAGTTGCTCATAATATGTTCTTATAATTGTTTGTATTTCTTTGGTATTGGTTGTGATCTCTCCTTTTTCATTCCTGATTTTATTAATTTGGGTCCTTTTCCTTTTCTTTTTGATGAGTCTGGCCAGGGGTTTATCAATCTTATTAATTCTTTCAAAACTCCACTCCTGTTTCATTGATCTGTTCTACCATTGTTTTGGTTTCTATTTCATTGATCTCTGCTCTGATCTTTATTATTTTCTTCCTTTGGGCTTTGTTTTAGACTTCAGTTGTTCTTTTATTAGCTTCTTTAGGTAAAAGACTAGTCTTTTTTTTTTTTTAAAGCTTTTATTTCTTTATTTGACAGACAGAGATCACAAGCAGGCAGAGAGGCAGGCAGAGAGAGAGGAGGAAGCAGGCTCCCCCTGCGCAGAGAGCCCGATGTGGGGCTTGATCCCAGGAGCCTGGGACCATGACCTGAGCTGAAGGCAGAGGCTTATCCCTCTGAGCCACTCAGGTGCCCTGCATTTTTTTTTTTTTATTGTAGATTTCTTTTTGCTTCTTGAGGAAAGCCTGTATTACTGTATACTTTCCTCTTAGGAAAAGGAAAGTATTTCCTTTGAAAGTATTCATTTGTTGCAGGCCAAAGGTTTTAGACAGTTGTGTTTTCATTTTCTTCTGTTTTCATGTATTTTTTACATTTCTTCTTTGATTTTCTGGTTGACCCATTTATTCTTTAGTAACATGCTGTTTAACCTGCATGTATTTGTGCTCTTTCCAAATTTTTCTTGTGATTGACTTCAAGTTTCATAGCATTATGGTCAGGAAGTATGCATGGCATTTTCTCTATGTTTTTGTACTTGTTGAGACCTGATTGTGACTTAGTATGTGATCTATTCTGAGAAATGTCCCACGTGCACCTGAAAAGAATGTGTATTCTGCTGTTTTAGGAGAGAAAGTTCTGCATATGTTCGTTAAGTCTATCTGGTCCAATGTGTAATTCAGTGCCATTATTTCTTTGTTGATTTTCTGCTGAGATGATCTGTCCAATGATGTAAGTTGGGTGTTAAAGTTCCCTATCATTATTGTATTATTTTCAGTGAGTTCCTTTATGTTTGTTATTGATTGTTTTATATATTTGAATGTTCCCATATTGGGGACATAAATATTTACAATTGTTAAATTTTTAAAAAATATTTTATTTATTTGAGGGAGAGAGAGTGCACATGAATAGAAAAGGGGCAGAGAGAGAGGGACTGGTCAACTTTGCTCTAAGTGGGAAGTCCAGGACCCCAAGATGTTGAACTGAGCTGAAGTCAAATGGTGAACTGACTGAGCCACCCAGGCGGCCCTGATCTTTTTGATGGATAGTCCCTTTTAGTATGATATAATACCTTTCTTCATCTCTTGTTGCAGTCTTTGGATTAAAATCTAGTTTGTTTGATATAGGTACTGCTACTCTGCCTTTATTTGGACATCTATTTGCATGATAGACGTTTCTCCATCATCTCACTTTCAATAGGCAGGTGTCCTTATGTCTAAAATGAGTTTCTTGTAAGCAGCATATAGATGGATTTTGTTTTTTTTTTTAATCCAGTCTAACACCTTATGGCTTCTGATTTGAGCGTTTATTCCATTTACATTCAGAGAATTATTGATAGATATATATTTAGTGGCTTTTTATTGCATGTTCTGTCATTATTTCTTGAGATTTTCCCTGTTCTTTTCTTGCCTTTGCTGCTTTTGGTCTTTCCTTTCCACTCAGGGTCTCCTTTAATAATTTTGCAGGACTGATTTTGTGGTCATGAACTCCTTTAGTTTTTGTTTATCTGGGAAAATCTTTATCTCTCCTTCTATTCTGAATGACAGCCCTGCTGGATAGAATATTCTTGGCTGCAAATTCTTCCCATTCAGCACCTTGAATATATCATGCCACTCTCTTTGGCTTGCCAAATTTCTTTTGAGAGATCTGCAGCTTGCATTATGGGTTTTCCCTTATAAGTTAGGGACTTTCTTTTGTCATGCTGTTATTAAGATTGTTTTTATTTCTGTGTTTTGCATATTTAATTACAATATGTCTTGGTATTGGCCTGCTTTTGTTGATTTTGATGGAAGTTGCTCTGTGCCTCCTGGATCTGGATGTTTGTTTCCTTTCCCAGATATGGGAAATTTTCGGCTATTATTTCCTCAAATAAATTTTCTGCCTCCTTTCTCTCTCTTCTTCTACTGGGAATCCTATAATACAAATGTCATTAAATTTGATGGAGTTACTGAGTTCCCTAAGCCCATTCTCATGTTCCATAATTATTCTCTTTTTTCCAGCTTCATTAATTTACATTATTTTGTTTTTTATACCACTTATTCATTCCTTGGCTTCTTCCATCCTTCTGTTCATTGCATCGTGTATGTCTTGAATTTCAATTATTACATTTTTCATTACTGACTGATTATTTTTTAACTGTTTTATCTCTTCAACCGTGGTCTCCAGCATGTGTCTTTATGATTGTGGCTTTAAATTCTCCACCAGGCATATTATTTATATGTGTCTTGATTACATCTCTGGCCATGACCTTTCCTTGTTGTTTACTTTGGGATGAATTCTTCCATCTAGGCAATTTCTCTAATTCTCTAACTTCTTCTCTGTATTAGAAAAGCCTGTTATATTTCTGCTCTTGAGAATTACAGACTTACTCAGAAAAAGCCATGTAATGTCCAGGGCCTGGTGCTTCAGAAATTGTCAAAATGTGCTGCGTGCACTCTACTGTTGTGTTCTGGCTGCTCTATCCTTCAGGCCAGGCATCCACAGAGGCTCATCTCGCTGGCTCTGGGCAATGTTTGGTCCTTGGCCAGAGTAAGGTGAGTTTTAACTAGGTGTACTCTGATATGCTTGCTAAATGAGACCTACTGTTACTTCCACTAGAACTGAAGCTGTGCAGAACTCTCTTGTTTGGAGACATGATGGGGGCAGGTGCTTCTGCTGGTCTTCTGGAGAAGAGGCCCACTGCACTGGGATTGAGGCAAACATGGCTGAGAAGTATTGCCAAAGTGCAGAGGTGTGTGACTTAGTGTAAAGAGGTTAGGCAACCAGTGCCAATGCTCTGCTATTTATTACAGGTGGTTCTGTGCTTATGCTGAGGAGAGGGGTAGGAAATGGCCACTGACTCCTTTGTCCCCAGAGAAGGGTCTCCATGTTTGCTGCTCTCAGGGAGGTACTCTAAGCAAAACAAATAATCTCCCCCTGTGGATTTCAGACATTTTTCAGACCATAGTTTTCATGTTGTCTACCTCCAGATTGTTTTCCTGTCTTCTCTCCAGGAGCAGTGAGATGCCCTCTAGACTTTAAAAACTTTTAGCTTTAGGTATCTGGTGTGGGCAGGGCCCATGCTGGTCTTCTTGGGGAAAGTGTCAAAATGCTGGGACTGAGGGAGGTTTGATTGAGAAGGGCAGTTGCCCCACAATGCAGCATGGTGGGACTTGGAGCAAGCTGGCTAGGCAGCCATTGTCTGGGTTTGCCATCCTCTGTAGATGACTCTGCCAATGGTGAGGGATAAGATAGGAAAATGACACCCCTCAGCTCTATTGCTCCAGGAGAGGTGAGTCCTCTCATATATGCTCCAAGAAGAGTGAATAGTCTCTTCCCCTACACCTTAGGAGATCCTCAGATCAAGCCATCTGCCCCAAGGTTGCTTTCCTGCCTTCTTTACAGGAGTAGGGCAGAGCCCTCAGTGCTCTACCACAGACAAGCCACTGTCTGCCAAAACTCCAGTTTTCGGGTCCTGCTTTTTGCAAAAACTCATGAAAATCAGCCCCTCCCCTCTCGTTTTCCCTTTCAATGGCACTGGGGAAGTATTCTCATGTTTTGGCTAAATGTTCTCCATGTACTTTCCCTTCTTATTTTCTCCCTTTCAGATTTCTCCATGACTAGGGCTCTCCCCTCCACAGCTCCATTTCTTTCATTTCTTCCCCACACCATGTTTCTGCATTTCTTATCTTCCTCAATGTGGGTTCTTCTCTCCCTCTAGTTGTAGAGTTTTCTCTGTCAGTCAGGTCAATTTCTTGGGTATGCAGAATAATTTGATCATTATCCAGTTGTTTTTGAGGGATGAAATGAGCCTAGGGTCTCCCTACTATGCCACCATATTTGCATCCCCCAGCCCTCTTACTTCTGATTAAAATTGCAAGTGACAACCAACTCAGTTTCTTTCACTCTTTAGATAATTCAAATTTTTAGAAAGGTCTGTTTTACATTGCTTCCTCTTCCAAAATGACATTAAAGATAGGTGACTAAAAAACAGGTAAGTCTGCTTTGAGATTTCATGTAAAAACATAACTATTGTTCATAATTGTTCAAGATAGAGTGTAAGATGGAGAAATAGCAAAAATTGAAGTATGAGAGGAAACAAACCCTTTTTAAAAAAAATGATAGGTCTGTTTCTGCTGACAACTTTACTGAACTAAAGATTCTTCTTGAAACTAAGGTAAGAAAAATGCCAATAGACCCAGTGATTGGAGAAGGCAACTCAGGGCCAAAGTCTTTAGCTACTAAAGGCAAAAGTGTAACAGAAATCTTCCCAAATAATTTGAAATTTAATCTACCAATGTAGGTTATTAATAAAAAATTACACATAGAAATATTCTAAGGATCAAAAATAAAGCAAACTGTTTCCCTTCATTGTTTTCATTTCTGTTCATATGATCTTCTATTTGTCTTCAAATAAATCACTTGTCTCTATTCCTTGTTTTAATGTAACCAAGAATTTTGATTATAATTACTTCACATTCTCTTAACTTCTATCAATTTTATTATAAAAACGAATAAATGAAAATAATATATAAGAAAAGCATAATATAAAAATTAAACCTTTGTTTTTGGAATATTCTTTCAAAATTCTATGTGCTCTAACTGCCTTATTATAAATTTCACACTAGGGGCACCTGGGTGGCTCAGTGGGTTAAAGCCTCTGCCTTAGGCTCAGGTCATGATCCCAGGGTTCTGGGATCAAGCCCTGCATCAGGCTCTCTGCTCTACAGGGAGCCTGCTTCCTCCTCTCTCTCTCTGCCTGCCTCTCTGCCTACCTATGATCTTTGTCTGTCAAATAAATACATAAAATCTTTAAAAAAATTTTACACTAGTTAATCAGATTCTGCTGTCATTCTGCTCTGTTTTATTTACCTATGCTATCATGAACACATCTCCCTCTCAGTTTATTTACTTATTATTTCATCTTCAGGTTAAATTGCAGTTTCTACTACCTTAATTCTTTTCACTCAATGTTATTATAGTTTTTACTTTTCTTTGTCACAGGCTAGGCTTGGTAAATGTTAAAATAGTGAATACAAGTGATATCTTAGTGAAATCTTACATGATAAATAGAAGTTGAAGTAGAAAAGAGGTATAGGAAATAGTTTAAGAAGCACTAAAAATACATTGACATTGGTCACAAAAGTGTGTGGGTGTTTTAAAGACAGAAAGATCTTTGTGTATAATGTCTTTGTAATTAACTAATTAATAATAA
Source organism: Taxidea taxus jeffersonii (assembly GCA_003697995.1). Classification (NCBI taxonomy): domain Eukaryota; kingdom Metazoa; phylum Chordata; class Mammalia; order Carnivora; family Mustelidae; genus Taxidea; species Taxidea taxus. Next base: position 11,978 of record ML109409.1, on the reverse strand, counting down.
CCTCATTCCTCATAGTAGTTAGAAAATTAAAAGTCAATCTTAAAAAGAGTTATATGTCCATAGTCTGACAATAGTACTTTACATATTTGCTTGCTAAAAATACTGTTGATAAAATATTTAAAGGTATACAGTTTGATAGGTTTACTAAAACCTATTATATCTATTTTAGTTATGATAAACCTGCCATCTTATTTAAAAAGCTTTAACAACTAAAATTGCTAATAAGTACTTTTCATTGGTGGTTTGCCCCAAGTTTTTAGGGATATATATATATATATGCATTGGTTGGCCAGTTAATATTAAACAATGATAAACATAATCTATTTAACTTTCAAAAAGATAAGAGGCAATGCATTCCTGTGAATGCATGCAAACTTTTAGAGTCAATTTTCCATTTGGTTCTTAACACATATTTATTCAATACCACCTAATGAGTTCTGATCCTAAGGCTCAGTGTCCCAGCAGACTCATTTGCATGGGAGGTATTCTGGATGCTGCTGAAGAGGCTGGGACTTCCAAAGTCAGTCACTTCACTCAGCTGCTGCTTCAGCAGACAAGTGTAAACTAGTCAGGTCTTCATGCCCCACACCCCAGAAGTCAGCACTGCACTGAGAGTTTAGAAGTCATACTGTTCACCCTCTAAAACGTACATTCATAGTCGGTTTGATGGTTTAATCATCCTTTACCAGTAAGGTATATTGCATTTAGTAGCATAAGAAGAGTAATCAAATATATTTCTGTTAAATGACATATTTTAGAACTGGGGATTTGACACAAGGCATAGATAGAGATGTGCAGCTGCCATGTGGAGTAATTACACCAGGACGGGGAATATCTCAGTTCACAGGCATGCCTAAAGACCATGTTTGCCTTTAAGAGAAAGCCTTGTTGCATGGAGAATTTGCAGAATGCTTTCTTTATGTCAGAAGCCTACTTCCTGAAAACTATTAGATCTTAGCAAAGAAACTGGATGAGAGAAAGGTAACTTATAAGAAAAAGAGCTAGAGACTCTCACAAGTGCTGCTTTCATTATTTAGAAGAGGCTAAGACATTTGTTTTTGGAAGTAATGGAAAAGGAAGCTCAAAACATGGGAGAGTGCTTTGAAATGAAAATATTTCACTTGGTGTAGCTGGCATAGAAGTGGATTTCAGTTGTTATTACTACATATTTCTAAGAAGAATTTTAAAGCAGCAGAGCATTGGGAACCTTGAGGTACACAGGTTAATGTGGTTGATATGAAAAACAAAACAAAACTGCTTTTGTTTTTGCCTAACACTGAGTTTTAGGGTTACATAGGGCTTAGAGCTGCTCAGTGAATTAAACTCATAATATATTTTTAAACATGCTCTTATAGAAGTAATAGAACAAATGAATTTGATGTTGATGCTTTAAAAGGGCTACTGTGAAACCTATTCAAAAGTTTGTGTCTCTGTGTTTCTGTCTTAATTTTTATTAGAGGTTGTTTCTTCCAGCAATTTGAAGAGAACACCAGAATTAGAAATATCATGTTTTTCAAATTGTTTATACCTCAATTGTTAGGTATCTAGATTTACTGTAATATATTAAGCAATCTGACTACCCTTTGGATGTTTGTTAAAAAATAGGGGTTAGGGGCGCCTGGGTGGCTCAGTGGGGTAAAGCCTCTGCCTTCTGCTCAGGTCATGATCCCAGGGTCCTGGGATCAAGCCCAGCATCAGGCTCTCTGCTCAGCAGGGAACCTGCTTCCTCCCCTCTCTCTGCTTGCCTCTCTGCCTACGTGTGATCTCTCTGTCAAATAAATAAATAACATCTTTAAAAAAAATAGGGGTTAAAATGTGTACACATTTTGGCATTCTTTATTTTTACTATATATAATGTAACAATTGGGAACTCACTTTCATTCCATGAAAAGAGAAGAAAATATATGAATCATGTCAGGTTGAATATGGATATTTCTTTTTTTCTTTTATAATTTTTAAATTTTATTGTTAAGCATTTTCTAATCTCATGAGATTTTGATAAGGTCTTTTTTTTTTCAATCTTCATGTTACCTGCTAAATCCCAGGTTTAAAGTGATCCCAAAAATGTGTATAAGATTTAGCATTTGAGTCTTCTATGACTCTTTTCTGACACAGAGTTGAGTACAGGAGTTAATGCTGACACCAGTGGAAACTTGGGCAGGGGGGAGGGGGGATATCTAATGTCACATGATCATTGGCTATCTTTCTTCTGACATGGTGTCTCTGAGAGTCAGTGAAACATATCAGCAGGTACCTCCTAGATCAAAGCAGAGGTGAAAGGCCTGCAGAGCCAGGACATCGTAGCTGTGCTCCTGACCAAGCTATTTGGCTGGCTGGTGAAATCCCAAGGCCCAGGAAGCAGGTATTGCAGCCAAAGAGCTTGTTTGACCCATGCCTGTGCTGTCCCATTGTGGAGCAAAGAGGGATAAGTAGATTCTGCCACAGGAAAGCTATGTGTGAAGTTGGGAGGATTTTGGAATGTTGCAGGAAACAATTGACTTTGGGATCCATGTTAATTCATATGTAATGTTAACTTTATTGTACAAGTGAAGACAGGAATGGATCAGAATGAGAGTGGGTCAGAATATTTCCTATGCAGAATATGATTTTTTAACCCTTAGATATTTCAAGGAGTATTTAATTCTTTTTTAGACAATATAAATCTGTGTTTTTTTCCCCTCTCATCTCTATGGGTGCTACCTAACTAGTTAACAATGCATTATCCAAAGCTTAAAATCTCTCACTTTTCAGTTAAGTGTAATAAAAAAAGTTTTTTTGTTTTGAGAGTATTATTATTTTTCTATTATAACATATCCAGTTTTATAATCATAAATTTATTTTATTATTTTTTTATACAGATATTCAGTTAAAATACTATTAAAGAGAAACCACTTAGCTAAGAAAACATGACATTGAGAGAAGATTTACTTTATGACTTGGCACTTGGTAGAGAGAATATTCATTGAAAAACAAATGGCAATGTGTTTACATTATATCAGTATAGATGATTGTTCAAATAAAGTTTCCTGATATTATAAAGTAATTAAATGGTAAAATATTAAGGTATTTTGAAAACCCAAGAATCAAATCTATTTAGGAAAAAGAATTAACTGCTTCTTTCTACATTTACGAAACTTATTCTTTTTTTTTTTTTTAAAGATTTTATTTATTTATATGATAGAGATCACAAGTAGGCAGAGAGGCAGAGAGAAAGAGGAGGAAGCAGGCTGTCCGAAGAGCAGAGAGCCCGATCCCAGCACCCTGGGATCATGACCCGAGCCGAAGGCAGCGGCTTTAACCCTCTGAGCCACCCAGGCGCCCCCGAAAATTATTCTTTTGGGAAAATGTTTTCTCCTATTTAATCACTATGTATTTATTTATATTTTAAGGCAGAGAGTTTATTAAGTATTTTTTGAAAGGTATTGTTTATACAAGTTAAGTCGGGTGAAGGATAATTTATTTGGATAAATATACACAAGCTCTCTCTATGTAATATACATGCTTGAACTCAATATATATTTGTATATACCACATGTTTTGGAGACTCAGTTTTCTTCATTTACAAACAGAAATGAAAGCACGCCTGTGCAGCATAGTTGTTAGAATGACATGTTATGCCTCCCTCATTTAATATTACTTCCTAACCTCCCTTTCCTTGAATCCCCTGATTTCCACATTTTCCTCACACTTGGAAATGGAGTCATGACCCAGTGAGTTTGAATTTCATGTGAATGAACGAGTGGGGTCTGACATAAGTAAGGTGGCAGGTACAAAGTCTGTCAAATTGGGGCTTGGGTGTCCTTACTAAAGAGGGAGTTACTCTTTTTGGTGTCAATATAGTACTCATTGGGGCATAAAACAGGCAGTAAGCGATCAAACATAATTTTTCCAAAGATGTTATAAATGTAGATTTTTAGGTGAGTGTGGAATATAATGTACATTATTAAATTTTGGCAATTCAATTTTTTTAAAAACAGTGAAAACTTAACATAACATGATCATAAACATAATGGAACAATTATTTAATTGTGTAGGATCACTGTTGTAAGGCATTACAAAGAGAAATTATAAAAATAATTTTCTTTCTAATGTTAATATTTACCTTTACTTGCTTATTTCAGATGATCATGCTTATCATTCTTTTAGCTGTCCCTGTTACTTCATGATAGATCATGTTATTTTCATGCCTCATGAAACATTGCATAGGATTTGAGCTGTGTTCTTTGACTGTGGCCCTCAAAAATGAGCGAGGAGAGAGTGACATATGCAGACCTTAAATTACCCTATTCAAGGAAACAGAAGGGAAAAAGACGTCCAGGGGATAAAAAGAGAGGTAAATTTTTTCAGTTTATTTTGTTTTCTGAAAACATTATGATGCCAAATAAGAAAAAGTGCAATCATATTAATCATGTCTATACTTATTTGATATTTTATGTCTGGCTCTTTATATATCAATGAGCATATCTAAATGTCATATTCAATGAGTTTTATTATCACAGTGAATATGACATTCATTTTAGTTCCAGAATGAATTTCCATTTCCTTCTAATTCTGGGGGTTTTGTTATGCTCAAGGCTTACAATATATTTTGCTTTCTGATTTGTACAGAATTTCCATGGCATATTGTTGCATTATCCCTGGGAGTTATGTGTATTATCCTCCTGCTGGCAATCACAGCCTTAAGATCTATATGTGAGTATCGGACATACACAGTTCTTAGGAGAGCGATGAGCCAGAGTGATAAATGAAATGTTATAACCACTGGTTTTCTGCAGAGCCCGTGTAAATCATAAAGTCCTATACAGACATTAATAATGGTGTTGATGATAATATTGATAGTGATGATTTTATTATTTGGCTGTCATTTAGTTTTTATGCTACACAAAAGAGAGTACATAATAGTTAAAATAGCACAAAATTTGGCTGAAATGTATAGTGAAGCTTACATATATATTCATCCTTATATTTTGTGTAGAAGGTTTTCTATATAATCAAAGAATTGGAAAAAATCTTTACTTGAATATTATATTCCTTATCATACTGTAATACTGCTTAAATCACAGAGGCATATAAGGTTGATCTATTTTCTATATCACTTATAAATTTATATCAGTTCCTTTTTTTAAAAGATTTTGTTTATTTAACACAGAGAGAGAGCACAAGAAGGGGGAGCAGCAGCAGAGGGAGAAGCGGGCTTCCCGCTGAGCCTGGAGCCCCCCGTTACAGGGCTTGATCCCAGGATCCTGGGATCATGACCTGAAGTGAAGGGAGATGTTTAACCTACTGAGCCGCCCAGGAGCCCCTATTGCATGTCAATTTGTACAAATATCTATACAACACCTCCTTTTAATATCTTTTCCCTGATGTTTATTAAATCTTTGGTTCATTCATTCAACACAATTTTGGCTCAGGAACTATGTATACTAAAGATACAGGAATTTTGAAAGTTCACAATGAGCTTAGTTTAAAGGGGAAGCCTTTTTAAATGAAGCAGTTTTTAAAATAAATATTATCAGTGCTGGGGTAATGGCATGAAGATATCAGGTGGATGGGATAGTCCCTGAGGCCAAGAAAGTGTTCCTCCAGGAGATAATAATTGATATGATAAGAAGGTTAGGTAGGACTTAATCAGGAAGGTTAGGGAAGAGAATACTCATCTGGGCAAGAGAACAACATGAACAAAAGAACGCACTGAGGGGCGCCTGGGTGGCTCAGTGGGTTAAAGCCGCTGCCTTCAGCTCAGGTCATGATCCCAGGGTCGTGGGATTGAGCCCCGCGTGGGGCTCTCTGCTCTGCGGACAGCCTGCTTCCTCCTCTCTCTCTCTGCCTCTCTGCCTACTTGTGATCTCTGTCTGTCAAATAAATAAATAAAATCTTTAAAAAAAAAAAAAAGAACGCACTGATGTGTGAGGAGATTTAGGTTTCTGGGCAAATAAAAGAAGTAGCTAGAAACAGGATGGCTAGGTATATAATTTATGATAACTTTAATATCATGTTAAGCAATTTTAGATTTGTTCTAAAAACAAAAAGGAACTTTGGGGAGATATTGCAGAGGAAAAACATGATTCATATCCCATGCACTAATAGAGATTTGGGAAAAGCCAATTTGAATAGACTGGAAAGTGGGTGGGGGGGGCCAGACAGGAGGATATTTCAGGAATTAGGGCTAGTTAGAATGACTGAATTAGTTTCTTAAAAGAAGTGATGAGTCATTGGGACCGTTTATGAGAAATATTTACTGTGTAGAATTGTTAGGGTATGTTTTTTATTGATTGTGTGAGGGAGACAAATGAATTAGCGATACCATTTGATGTCAGGCTATATACTTTTGCAAATGTTACAAAATGTTCTACTAAATTCTACTAAATGTTACAAAAACACAAGAGGAAGACATTAGGCTATGAAGTGTGTGTGTATGTGTGTGTGTGTGTGAATAATGGTGAGGAGTGAGGAGTTGTGGCATATCAGTGGAGATGACCAGAAAGAATTAGATTGGTTTGAGTCTCTTAGAGTGAGCATTTGATAGTAGACGCAGACCATCAGCATGCATATGGTAGGATTAAAAGTCTCCAGGTGAAGAGAGATACTTAGATTAAAGATATAAATTGTGCTTTCATCAATTAATGTAACAAGTATTGGTAAACATTATATAGGAAAGCAGAAGCTAGACCATGCTTTATCTTATAAAATTAGAGAAAATAGATTTTCTAGAAGAAAAAGGGCAAGGAGGATGCTTCTTAGGAAAATTAACATTTAGAATAGGTGGAAGATGGGTAAACAGTGAAAAACAGTGATGCTTTGGTTAAAGAAGTAGGAGGGAATCCAAAACATTATGGCATCATATGGAAGGAGGGTAAAGATAGTCATGGGTTCCGAATGGTATGGGAAGATCAAGTAAAATAATGGCCAACAGTATGCTTACTAAATTTGGCAAGGGAGATGTCACTAAAGACATTTGCTCGAGTAGATTCAGTTGAATGGTGGATATCATCAAAGCCTGATTGGAATGGCTTAAACTTCAAACCTTAAGAAGCAGAGACAATGAATACAGAAAATTATTTTTTTAATTATGGCAAAGCAAAAACTTTACCAAGTTTTGAAAGTATGTGGATCTACATACATGATCTCATACATTGTAAAGTGACTATAAACTGATACAACTCTGTTTGGTATTAGCTCCTAAAACTGAACATGAGGGACACCTGGGTGGCTCAGTTGTTAATGTGTCTGCCTTAGGCTCAGGTCATGATCCCAGCATCCTGGAATTGAGCCCAGTGTTGGGCTCCCTGCTCTAGGTGAAGCTTGCTTCTCCTCCTCCCCCCCCCCCCCCCCTGCTTATGTTTCCTTTCTCGTTGTCTCTCTCTCTCTGTCAAATAAATAAATAAAATCTTAAAAAAAAAATAAAGCTTAACATGATGAGTCACTCATTCTCACTAATGGTTAGTGGTAGCAGAATTGGAAATTAAGATTCTCAGTTGTATAACAAACTTTAAAGGATTTTTCCTTTAATACTCGCACACTTACAGAGAAGTATATTTTATGCTTTTATATTTTTTATTTGTGAGTTTTGGGAAGATATTGTTATTTCTCTCAGAGTTGTTTAACTTTCTTTTTGCATATTAGAAGTAACTATCTAAGCTCTCAGTTAGGTAGTCAATTATAAGTTTATCCTAGTAGAGAGTCAATTGCTAAATAAATACTAAATACAAAATCTCACCAACGTTGAAATTTATTTGAAGAGTAGATGATATAGAAACTGGTTAATGTTTTATTTCAAGTTTATATTTTCCAATTTATACGTTTGTATGTTTTATATTTTGTGTTTTATAAGTTTTATATACTCAAAAATGGATAGCAAGTTAAATTTTCATTTAAAAAATCTGTTTTATTTTTGATACTTCAAACTATTTTAAACTACCATTTTCTCTGTACTTTCATTTAGTCAACAACATTCACTATGCCATTTAGAATTAGAGCAAGTATAATAATGTGATCTGTGAAAGGCATTCATGACTGTAATTTTATAATCATAATTATAATATATAAAATTATAATATAATTATAATTTGATAATATGGATTGAAGTTTTTCAGAAATGTCCTGCACACACAATGCAGAATAAGAATGACACAAAAGAAAAAAATGTTTCCTTAGCAGAGGTTGAAGATGACTCAATTTTACCACCTATGATAGGTATGTACTGAATACTTATAATTTATAATTTTTTAATGGAATTATCCACTCTGTCCCATTTCAATACAGAATTTTAAGACTTTATGTTGTCCTTTAATTTTGCTCACCCTTTTATTTTTTCTTTTCTTTGTTTTTTGAAATCAAATCCATTTTCTTTATTATATCTAATTTAATTCTTGACTCTCACAAAGTCATGTCATTTGATTATTTGAGTAATTAACACTTTTGGATGAATTTTCCCCAGTACAGATCTCTTGGAATTAAGGATATCTGCTCTGCATGGCTGCAGTTTATTTGTCCTTGTGAAGTCCAAATTTCTCAGTGCAATTCTAACGATGGTCTGAGGTCTGTCAGAGACAGTTCCAGGACCCACAATTTGGCCAAAGAGCTATTACCAGCATTAGACTTTTGGGAAATGGAAAAACCACTTAATTTTTGGTAATTCAGCCTGAAGTAAGCCAGAAATATGTGTAAAGTGCAGGTCTCTAAGAGGTCTTGTGGTTGAAGATCATGGTGGCTTTTGTTTTCAAGAGGAAGACTATGAGTCATTTCAAGGAAATTGGTACTGCTGTGGAAAAAGCTGTTACTATTTTTCAAAAGAAGAGAAAACTTGGGAGGAGAGTAAGAAGTCATGTGAAGACCTGAGTTCTCGTCTCATTAAGATTGATAATAAAGAGGAGCAGGTATGTCTGCTTTATTAAACTTGATTAAATGCTTTATGAGAAGTCCTATGTCTTGAGTTAGGATCATTGTTGTGACTTTCCTCCCATATTATTTGGCCACTTTGTTTTGAAGCACTTGTTAATCAGAGTAGATTTCTCTAAAGAGGAGTTGAAGGTATAACATAGACCTAGAAGAACCACTGCTTTATTTACTAATATTTTTAAGTAGGCTCCAGCCCAGCCTGGAGCCCACATGAGGCTTTAACTCATGACCCTGAGATCAAGACCTGAGCTGAGATCAAGAGTCAGGTACTTAACCAACCAAGCCACCTATGTACCCCAAGATCCACTGTTTTAAAGAATGAACAAGAGAGCCATTTTACTGTTAGTCTTTTTATTGTCTGTGTTGCATCTTCACATTTTAATATACATTAGAGAGTTAGTTTTTAGCTTCTCAGGGCTAATACAGGGCAAAAGAAAAACTACCTTCAATGATGCGAGAAATGTAAAGTGATAATTCTCATTATCTGAGTTCTGTTGTTCCTTCTTGTTCGGTGTTTGGAAGGAGTCACACTTGTAAGGGAAGATGAGTCTCTCGCTTTCATGAGTGGCCATCGGAGAAAGGATGAAAAATAGAGACTGAATATACTGGAATGATTCTTTAAAAATGAACTTTCAGGGGCGCCTGGGTGGCCCAGTGGGTTGAAGCCTCTGCCTTCAGCTCAGGTCATAATCCCAGGGTCCTGGGATCGAGCCCCGCATCGGGCTCTCTGCTCTGCAGGGAGTCTGCTTCCCCCTCTCTCTCTGCCTGCCTCTCTGCCTACTTATGATCTGTCTGTCAAATAAATAAATAAATAAATATGAACTTTCATTTTACTTTTTTTTCATTTTGTTTTATTTCTTTTCAGTGTTCCAGAATTCATTGTTTATGCACCACCCGCAGTACTCCATGCAATATGTGCCCTCCATAATACCCACCACCAGGCTGACCAACCCCCCCCAAAAAACCCCTCAGATTGTCTCTCAGAGTCCACAATCTCTCATGGTTCATCTCCCCCTCCGATTTCCCCCAACTACCTTCTCCTCTCCATCTCCCAATGTCCTGCGTGTTATTCCTTATGCTCCACAAGTAATTGAAACCATATGATAATTGACTCTCTGCTTGACTTATTTTACTTTTAATCCAGAATGGCAGAGGAAACATCTCTTTTCTAGAAGAGACAATCTAGATCAAATTTGCCATTCCTTATAAAGTTTAGGACTATAAAGTCAATTGAATGGATTCTGTAGATTTCCTTCTAATAATTCCATTTAGGCACCAAATTCTAGTTACACTGTTTAGTCTTAGAAAAGTTACTTCTAATAGTATCTTGTGAAGGATGAGTGAAAAGCCCTATGTTTGAAGAACAACAGCATCACTCAGGGGTATCTGGCTGGCTCGGTCAGTGGGGCATGTGATTCTTGATCTCAAGAGTTGTTAGTTCAAGCCCCATGTTGGAAGTGTAGAGTTTATCTAAAAAAAAAAAAAAAACAATAATGGTATAAATAGTAAATGATTAAGTAAATAAAACAAAAAGTCCTATGTTTTCTTGTTTATAAAATTCTTATTAAAATAAAAAATACGAATAAATCACTTTTATTTTTTTATTTTTTTAAAGATTTTATTTATTTATTTGACAGACAGAGATCACAAGTAGGCAGAGAGAGAGGAGGAAGCAGGCTCCCCGCTGAGCAGAGAGACTGATGCGGGGCTCGATCCCAGGACCCTGAGATCATGACCTGAGCCGAAGGCAGAGGATTTAACCCACTGAGCCACCCAGGCACCCTGAATAAATCACTTTTAAATAAGAAACAGATGAACTAAGAAATCACATTAAGGAGTTAAATTTTAAAATTCCAGCTACATCTTATTAAAACCTTCATTCATTTAAACCTCAATGGTTATCAGTCTGTTCTGAAATGATTTGTTTTCTTTTCTCAGAAATTTACTTTATTTGTAATCTGTACTCTCCCCCTAATCTATAATTTCCAGTTCAGTGTTCTTCAGTTTTAGTCCTACCATTGAAGTTTCTAGGCTTCAAAGTTTCAGTGAAACTTCTTATACTTGTTATCCCTGTATCTTGGTGAACTACTCTAGAGCCTTTGAAATTCCTTGTGACTTTTGTCATGGGTTAGAGCAAAGCTCTGTTGCATAGTCCATTATCTGATAGCCTTGTTGTCAGGACCTACCCTGGAATACTGATGCACTATACAAACCAGAGACAGACTTTGCTGCAGAGCAGCATTGTTCTTACAGTAATAGGTTAGGATTTTAGTCTTATGCTATTTTACAAAGTCTAGAAGTATAATGAAAGCAGTCCCTTAAATCCATTGATGCAGAAAAATGAGATTGGCTTTTCTACAAGTAGGTATACCTGTAAATCTAACGAAAATATGTGAGTGAAAGAATCAATGAACATTTATAAAGTATATTATATATATTTTTGGATTTATTTATTTATTTATTTGTTATTTTAAAATATTTTATTTATTTATTTTTATTTAAGCTTTATTTAAACATATAATGTAACCCCACAACCCTCTCCCAACCCCTCTTCCCCCCACCCCCCTCAGTTTGTTTTATGACATTAAGAGTCTCTTTTGGTTTGTCTCCCTCCCGATCCCATCTTGTTTCATTTTTACTTTTCCTACCACCTTAACTCCCACCCCCGTTGCATCTCCACTTCCTCATATTAGGGAGATCATGTGATAGTTGTCTTTCTCCAGTTGACTTATTTCGCTAAGCATAATACGCTCTAGTTCCATCCATGTTGTCGCAAATGGTAAGATTTCATTTCTTTTGATGGCTGCATAGTATTCCATTGTATATATATACCGCCTCTTCTTTATCCATTCATCTGTTGATGGACATCTAGGTTCTTTCCATAACTTGGCTATTGTGGACATTGTTGCTATATACATTCGGGTACACGTGCCCCTTTGGATCACTACGTTTGTATCCTTAGGGTAAATACCCAGTAGTGCAATTGCTGGGTCATAAGGTAGCTCTATTTTCAACTTTTTGAGGAACCTCCATGCTGTTTTCCAGAGTGGTTGCACCAGCTTGCATTCCCACCAACAGTG